>CAJUYG010004023.1:0-18261 GCA_910591675.1 Galerucella calmariensis | reverse complement strand
AAACAAGGGATAATAAACCATTTAAAATAAATAAAATGTCAATGATTCAATGGAAGAGGCCAAAATATTGGGGAAAAATAACATTGGCCACTTTTTCAAAGTCCTCGACGGGCGAGAACGGGGCTTAAGGTACACATATTGATACCTACGGATATTCCCATTACAATGAACTTCAAATCATCGGAAAATATTGATTTTTGACCAAGTTATGGAAGAATTTGTCCGCCGGTAGACGGTAGACGGTAGCATTTATAGAGGTAGTGCAGCTGCGTAAGCGAGGGGACGTTTGGATGCGATTATCTCGAAAACTATTGCATTTTGGAAAAAAATGATGGGAACCGCTTTTGTAGATAATTTAACGACCTTCACTTTTTACCTGAACAAAAATTTTCCAAATTGCATATTTCGGGAGATAATGGCGGGAAACTGTTTTTTGGGGGGCTTAGGGGCCATTTTGGACTCTTAGCCAAGGCGCAATCTTGGAGAACTTTTTCTTCCTTTGAAGTACCTGTCAAGACCTACAAATCAAGCCAAAAAAAATTATTGGACAAATTTATTGATAGGTTTGCACCTTCAGTTACTGGACTAAATGACAGCAGACTTGTTTCAATAGTCATTTAATATTTTTAATAGAAGCCTCAATACGGAAGTATGTGGGAAGAGTTATTGATGACTCACCCTGTGTGGAGTTAATTAATAACAAACACTTATTTAGTTCAAATCCAATTCTAATACACACATTGCAGTAGAGTTAATTATGTTAGTTTCAAACTTATCCAAACTCTATCTTGTTTTATAACCAGACTTCCAGCGCATTCTAAAAAAGAGGGTCGGGCTTTTAATGCTGTTCTTGGAAACTAACTAATTAAAGTAACCGGAAAAAATACGCGGAGTTTTAATTTTGGTGTGAATTTCTGTGTGATTATTCACTTTTTTAATCATTGTGAACAAACATAATTATAATTTCTTGAACGCTTTCCTTCACAGGGTTCAGATTTATTACTTAATAATAGTTAGCCAAAAATATATAGCTCCTAAACTCAATTCGTTCAAGATGTCTTTACATTCGATTTCGATTTGAGTTATTGGAAGTGGGATTCTAGTGCTTATCAAATGAAAAAAGTAATTGTTATTATTGCAAACTACCTTCCTAGTCACTTTCACGCCCAATTCTAATTTGTTAAAATGGCTTGGCCAAATCAAGACAAAATACTATGAAGAATGATATTCCTAGAGGTTTATAGGTTATGTGGTATAAAGATGGTGTCCATATTCACCATATTGGTGTCTACTTTCCGATGGAATGGCATATTAGCTGCATAAGAGATATTTGGTAGGAACATCTTGGCAAAAATGTCTGCGCCTGTACAAATAGCAGGCAAGCACCATTATCCTGACAGAGCAGCAACAAAATGTTCTTGACGAACCTACAGCCTACGTTCTGATTGAACACTGTCAAACACAAACATTTCTATTAAATTAGGCCTTTTTGGTTCAAAACCATGGGCTAATTGACGTACTGAGGAGGAGGAATTCCAGAATGATGTACAAGAAGCCTTATGAGGGCTAGATGCTGTGGGGTTGCCCTACCCTCTCAGCTCATAACTGAATCTATTCACAAAATAGTTATTTGTATGCCTGGGATGCGAAATACCTTTTCGTGCAATTTCACGCGAAGTCAGTATTTCGCGTTCTCAGCAAAGTCCGCGAAATTCAATTTCGCGGCCGTTGCCCATAGGAACGGCTGCGAAACCAAACGTCACTTCAAAGAGTTATTTGTATACTTAGGCCGCAAAATGCTTTTTCGGTTCCCAGAAAGAGATTAATGCCGATCGGCCGCTCCGGCCGAGGCAAGATAATCTCGAGGTCGTGAAAACATTTCGCGGCCATAGTATACACAATATTTTTCGTGCAACCGTGAAAATTACATAATTTCAAAATACTACAAAGACAAGGATTATTATTATTATTTTATCGAGTTTACAGCGCTTTTGAGTTCAGGTGGAGTGGAAGGTACTGAAATATCGCTATCAGTATCAGACATTCGCGAGACATTCGCGTTCTGTCAAGAACTATAACTAAAATATTTTGTATATTTTGAAACATATCATTTTCATAGCACACGGTAACATTGTTAAATAAATTGAACAGCTGTTGATTTTAGAGCAATAATATAATCTACAATGGGCTAGTTCCATGAGTATGAATCAACAAGTGAATTCATATCGGTAGGGTTAAGAATAACATATATTTTTCCATGATAACGATATTTATCTCAAAAAGCTATGAATATTTATGAAATTAAGTTTTAATTTTTTTTTCAGATTTAGATAAACCGCTTTATTAAACCAATGGCAGAAGCCCTTGTTGCCAGATTCAAAGTACGTTCTGTTGTTAAATCCTACATGACTATCCAAATTGATTAGGACAAAGTGAAAGTCGACTAGAAGAATTTGACAGTTGTCAATTTACATCATCCACGTTGAGTTTTTAGTAGTTGTTTGTGTTATTTTATAGTGGAAAGTGTGCTTCTGTTTTTTAACCTTTTAAAAAATATAAAGTTAATAAAAAACACTACCTACCACAAACACTTCAATAAAATCCGGAAATCAATAAACACAAAACAATAAATCACATAAACAAAACATTTGTAGGTTATGGCATTTGTTATTGCTTTAAGAAGCACTTAAAATTTCCTGAAAAGAAGAAGAATAAGCGATCCGGAACTAAATCGAGTTTCGAATTTTTCGGAATTCTAGGGTAACGCAATTTATGCGTGTGTTTTATATCACATGTTTTTCGAACAACTCAACCTACATAGAGAACATTTAATTTTCAATCAATAGGTAATACCACCGTACACCAACTACCGACAAGTAAATTCACTTGCGTCGGAATATTTGAAGAATTTGTACATCTTTTCTCTGGCGCCTCACACGTCTGTTATCATAATACAACATTCAATACTTGATTTAAACTAGCCAGAACTCACCAGACGATAGGAGGGGTAAGGAAATTTTCGGTAACCCATAAATCGATGAAGTGAATTTACTTGTCGGTAGTTAGTGTAAGGTGGTAATACTAGAGATTCAAAATTTTTTTCTTTTATTTCATAAGTATAGGTACTTTTGATGTACTCTGGAATGTTTTTTCTTCAACGCTCACTACAGCCAACGAACATTAGCATTAATGTTCGTTGCTACAGCATTGCTTCCTATATTATGTTAAAAGTGATTTTTCATTTCAGTTTTCAATGGAACACACTATTTCTTTATAACTCTACTATATTAGTTTTCGCAACAAAATATCTATTTTGCACTCGTATGGATTGCAGCACTTGCCTTCAATATACTATTACTCGATCAATTGAATTCTCCTCGGCTATACTGATCACTATTCAAAATATCCACTTCAATGATATTATCATCGGAAATATATAAACCATATTATATTCAAACACAGTAAAAATAAAAGTAATGTAGGAAGACATTTGAGAGCACAAAACGATCATTCTATTTCAAATGCTCTATTATTATTAGAAAATAAAATGAGGTCATTCATTTTAATTGCTATTCTTCAGAGTTCGAAATAACTTGCATATATTTAAGAATGACTTATAACCTTATATAATCAAGGCTAATAAGGAAATGAACTAAATTTTGACAGACGTAGCAATCAGACCCAACATTTAAATTATCCATTCCCTAATCCTTTTTACCTTCTTTTTAATTTCCCTGTAATGAATATTTAATAACATTTCAATAAATATTCGAAATATCTTGATAAAGTGATATTGAAATTAAACCAAGCCTTCTAATGATGCTCAGGATCCAATTTCAGTACAAACAGTATTAAAAACTGGAGGGCTTTATAAGCTTATACATAAGATTTTATCAAAGCTGCCTGGGTTTTACTAAAAAAAAAATGCCAACTAAATTTCACTCGCGAGGATTATATTACCTTTGGAAAACACACTTTGCCTTGACTACCGTGAAGAATAACTCTAACTAATCCAGCAACAACGTCAGCGATCATTTTCCAGACAAAACGAACAGTTGTCTGTTGGGTGTAGGGTGCTTGCTAATTGATGTGTTTCTGGTTAAGCCTGATATTACCTTTATAATTAAATAGCAGCTTGAAGTAAACCGTATGCTACGAGAATCCTATTGTAAATTTGAACAAACATCTCTGGCTAGGGTACTTTTTATGTTGTATAAATTTTTTCGTAAAATTTTATATAACTTCTTCAATTTTGATGGTTTTCATTTTTTTCTGACTTTTTATTTGGATAACATAGAAATGTCATTGTTGAATAAGTCCTTTCAACATATTGAAGTGGAACTATCGCATGTCGCGTTACAGCCTGCGGTGGAGTGGGGGTAGAGTGAAAGCCGCAAGAGCAATATGGAGGCGCACATGGGTCGCATCAGCTTTTCGTGTAGTCACCTGACATAGACAAAACATAATAGGTTCACCTTCATGTACTGCTGATGAAGACATGCCGAAAACGGCTTCGTATATACAGGGGTCGCGTGAACTACTACCTGCATAGCTTGTTTCTGTTACAAGAAAACTATATTGTCCTGCTCAAATGAAATTATGGATTGCTCCACTTACTGAGTACTTGAGAGGAGTATTTAATCTTGAAACGAGAAATTTGGTTCGTCTTGACAAAAGTTCTCATGAAAACCCAAAATAAGGTCAGCCTCTTGAAGTATAAAGGATCTCTCCACACACCTCAGGGTCTGTGAAAGGAAGAAGAGTAAATTCAGAATTATATGCAAATTGGTGACATAAAATATCAAATTGCAAATGTTTTAATTGGGAAAAAAATGTTATGTGCTATTTTGAAAGGAACCGATGTTTAAATAATTATAATGTTCATACGCGAAAAAATAATTAATCAAAATACGCCGGATAGTCGTCAAAGCTTCCATATCTACTCTGTGTTCTATAAATATTCTTGATTTCTTATATATTTCTGGATCGCCCTGTATAATCACAAATATATTGAAATTTGTGTGACTATTGAAAGCCTAATACTTCTTTGACATTTTAGTTTGAAGAATGTGTGAGAATGTGTAAGAAAAAAGTAATTAGTAAAGCATTTAATATTGAGGATAATTATTTGTAAGGTGAAAATTTTCACTAGTAATACCACTAGAGGTCGAATTTTCTAAAAATATTCATGAGCGAGAAAAAATTTCCGGATTTAATTTGACCTCGCGTAGTATTCGGTAAGAAAATTCCACACCAAATGTATTTCCAACAACATCAGGATATAATTGACACAATGAGGTCTGCTTCAACTTCTGCAAAGACAGTCCAAGAATCTCTAAATCAAGAGCAAGCAACTTCGAATCAACCTGCCATAGTATACAATAATTGCGTTTTTAATATAAACATCAATCATAAAGGTCAATAAATTTAGAAAACATTTAAGCTTTTTGTTGAAATTAATCAAAATTATTATGTAAACAAATAAAAATTAGATTGTAAAAAAATATTCTGTCATTATAAACGTCAAAAAAATTTCCAGTATAATTCGCTGTTGGGTACCCACCAGGAAAAAATTTCCGATAAAATTCATCCGTTGCTATGGTGATCTGACAGAAATACACGTACTGATTGGTTAAAAATCCCAAGTGTGGAATTTTCATATAGATTAATATATAATAAATTAATAATAAATTTAGAAAAAAAAGTGTCAAAAGTTCAGGTATAAAAAAACAATGTGGGAAATTGGAGTAGAGAAGTTGACTTAGTGATATTAGCTGTATTATGACAATATGACACATACGACTGTTCCTATAAGAAATCAACAAAACTCAAGGATACATTGTGATAAATACAATATTTTAAAATTCCGTTTGCGTTTTTCGATTGGTAGACATAGCTTCAAACTATATTCATTACAATTAATCAATTTTTTTTTGTTACAGGTGAGTTGAGACAGAACCGTATTTAGAATTACCATGTGAGTACAAAGTAGACAGCTATTTATATCATCAATTCATATAATATATTAATTACCAAGTACACCTGTGGTTAAGCTGATTCTAAGAGAGTTTTCTACGTAATTATAACTGAAGCTAATTATAGTGGAATTTTTAAATCGAAACATTCACGTTCCCTATCTTGGATCTTGATAACTTTATTTACTTGAGTGAACTTCACTGTTCCTACCAATATAGACAAGTTTTTTGGAGACACTGTATAGTTTTTTTATGAATTTAAATAATGTTGTCTTCCATTCTCATCATCATCTCTCGATTTTACAAAAAGTTCAAATGAATATGGTAATATACGTGGTAGCACAAAAATTTTCATTTCACGCTTAACTTCTGAACCTACTGTGGAAAAATTCTTTGAATGAATGACGTTCATTTTTACGACGCTTCTAAGTCTTATTTTTGTTGAACAATATGTTTTTTTACATATACCGCTATCTGCATTATTGATGAAAAAGCACAGGTTTCATGGAAAATACGCCATAATCCTTTATTGATATCAAAAAGTTTGGAGAAAGCGAGGTCTCATATAATTAATACAGATCATCTAGTTTATGCAGGTTATGGATTTTGCTTGAATTCATGCAGATTGCGATATGGACGACTGAAAAAGGTACAAGAGATAGTGTGTATAATGCCTCCTAATATACTGCAGATATCGATTTGAATAAAAAACAGAAGAGATAAGGCTTAAAAATGTCCTACAACTAAACATTATCCAGTCATAAAACTTTTCCACAGCCTGTACAGAAGTGTGAAATTAGTATATTAAAGTATAAGTGGATATTAAGGTCTTTAAAACACGCGCAAGTGCAAGTGTTTTAAAGACCAGTTATCCACGAATACTTTACGATATTTTGGAACTTTAGTTCTTTACGCCAGGTTATGTTTGAGCGACCAGGGGTCGCGACGCAAAAGATCTGACCGTTACGCGTTACGTTACGCTGCGTTATGTTACATTGCTTCGTTATGTGCCTTGCTTTTGCGTGCTTGTGCCTCCTTAGTCTCTCTCTCGTTTACGAAGCAGCGATTCATACCTAATAATAAATATGCTCATACCCGGATTCGAACCCGGGCCGCCCGCGTGCAATGCGAGCACTCTAACCACTGAACCACCGATGCTATATTGAAATTCTATGCAAAGCTGGTATTCGCAGTGCTAGTGATCTACTTGAATTTGTTCGGATAAATTTTTACTATTATTTCCATATTTTTTTTTGCGCGATTAAGGGGTCTAGCTACTTTTCGAAATACAGGGTGTTGAAATTTTGAAAACTTGAATGTTTTAATTCGATAACTTTAAAATGGATTGATAAATTGATTTGACATTTGGCAGGTAGTTTTTAAATGTAAAAGGGCATATTTTGAAAGAAATTGTAGTTTGTGCAACTAGTGTGGATATGATGGCCATATCGCACGAGGACGAAGATGAAGCACGACGCCGTAGGCGGAGTGCTCAATCGTTCAAGTGCGATATGGACAATCCCACACGAGTCGAGCAGCATATTTTTTCTACGACCCACTTAGGAAAAAATCTAGAAAATAAAAATTTCTATAAACTGTAATATAACTTCAAATTAAAAATTTAACAATTCAATGTTATGTTTCCACTAATTTTGTGGTAAACGAATGTCCAATTTGTATAATACTACGGTTTCCTTTTTTAAATATACGATGCTGTTATAAGTAGATGTTGCCAGTCGGACTCCCTCATGGAGGGTACCGTACCATTATCTATAATAATGAATATTCTGCTAAATATTTCAAACGTCTACCTGTTGTCGTTATTAATATCAAGCAGGATGATTATTTAAAAATAAAATTAACAATAAAAAAAATTCCTCGCGGGGAATCGAACCCGGGTCTACCGCGTGAGAGTCTGGTGTGCTTACTACTCAACCACCAATGAATATGCAAATTGTTTATCTATAACGTCAGATGTATTACATAACTTTTGCTTAAAAGGAACCAAAGTTCCTACCGTGTGTCCCGCGACACGTTCTACCTTTTTTTTTTATTGGTGCACTTTGAAATTATAAATACCGGTCTATAACTACTACAACAACAAGAAATGGAAATCACAGATGGAAACGTCAACTAAATGTCAAATGGTTGAATTCGTGACGTATATGATGTACACCTTGCGTTGTCATGGAAATGAGAAAAACATAAACTAATTTGTATTTTGATGGAAGTTCAACCTTATTGAGTTCTGTGAATGTCAATAGTATTAATTTAAATACCATTTCCTAAGATTTGAAAAATGGAAATAATAATATTTCAAACAATACCAACGGCACTTTCCATTTTAATTTATAGATTTGACATTGTTAAATATCGTTCGAATAAAAGTTTTGACGTTAAAAACTACTCCTGTCAGATCAATAATAAAAAAATTGACATTTAGACATGATTTAGACCATAGATTTAGACTTCGTTTCTCGAGTTGTTGATGTTGCCACGGTAACTTCAAAACACGCGCGTGCTAAAAAGTTCGATTTAAACACGCTGAAGCGTGCTTTAAATAGGTAAAATGGTTCACCAATGAAAAAAAATTTTTTTTGGGATACCCTGCATATCAATACTTATTTGACCTTTTTGCAGAATCAAGATAGGAAAATGATCAAAATATAAAGGTCCACAAGTTGGAGGCTAATGTAGTCAATCTCAGTGTACTATTCTTCAACTAAAGCAATGCCTGAGCAGATTGATTTTGAATTCCAATGAGATTTTTTTCCTACATAAAAATCGTGTCCTTTCCCAAAATTTCCAATTTTATATAAGATACAATCCTTCTGAAAATTTTATGTAACGCCTATCTGTTGAATTTTCTCATCACATGAAAGATTTTATTATTTTTGATAGTAGCGTCAGAAAAAACTATATTTTCTGGACATATCCGAATATTCTACAAACAAGTATTCCGACCAAACAACGTTTACTAAATCAAGTTTTCAAAGACAAGCAGCTTCATCAGCTGTTAGTTGAAACATTTTCTCGAGTAGAATCAGTAAGTTATAAAAATACAATTGAGTTACGAATGGAGCATAGAACCCGCAATTCTGGAACGTTTCAGTTTGGATTCTACCTCAGATACAGGAAAATGGATTGAAGGGTATTCCATAATTATTATAGGTTTCTTTTGATAATTAAATCAAGACCTGAGTAGACGAACATGATAGAAAATGAAAAATTTAACTCCCACGATCAATCGCTCTCAGCTGTATGGGGCCAATATAATACTAGGAAATATTTCGTATAAATCTGCGCCACCAGTAAATCCACGTATGATAAGCTCATAATTTAAATCAACAAGGATTAGGACATGTGTCGTGAATGTTGTCGTCAAAAATAAACTCATTAAGAGGCATTACAATGTGCTGTTGACTATCGGTTGCCAGTTAATACTGCACATTGAGTAAACAGCGAGTTTGAATTCTTCACGTTAACGTATCTGCTTACAGTTACGATAGACTAGCGCAAGCGCATTAGCAAAATGGCGTGATTCGAATTAGCATCATCATTTTCTAGGCTAACACTAAGGCTACATTATCTGGCCAAGTGGCACTTTGGCACGCAAGTCGGCACGAAATTTGCCATTCACAATAAGTTCAAAGTCGATTTTCACGCAAGCGCGTTCTTGCCTAAATAATTGTCAAAAAACAAATAACATAAATAAAGTTAATGCGCATGTCACATAGCTGGCACGAAGTGCAAGTCGAAGTGAAAGTTTGCAGCTTGCAAGAAATTTCGACGACTTCAACTTCAACGCTGATGCCCAATTGCGTTGTGAACGATCACACTGAAATAGATTTGCGTAGCTTGCGTGCCAAAGTGCCACTTGGCCAGCAAATTGATTACGAATGCACCCTAATAAGTTTGTTCATTGGCTCCGTATTACATGAGCATTAACAGTAGTTCATCCATAGTCCATCTAGTGATACTGAAAGCAATCACTCTCCATCTTCTAGACAGTTGCTTTGGACTGCTTCTAGCTCTCTATCTAATTCATCCGCTGATGATTTGTAGCTTGAGGTGGGTGAGATGACAGGACGCGCAAATATTTTTTGTCCTAAAACAGACCATTTTCAAAGATAAGAAATTGATTCAGCAGTTTCCCAGGTGTTGTGCCCTATGGGATCCTGCATTGATATGCGTTCTATGTATGTGAGTAAAGGTGAGCTTCTCGAGGTACCCTTCAGGCGGAACTGTCCTGTGAGGACAACTGTCACAACTCAGTACATTTGTAGTTCCCCAGTCGCTATCCATACTAGATTTTTGCAATGATCAGATCTCCTCTTGTCTCTAGCGTTGTCTATTTTACATTGGTGCTAATATTACAAAAATGGCTCTGGTGATGTTCTTCCCTAGTTCATTGAGTGTTTCAAGGAATTATCGGCATCACTATGTCTATATACATCCTCCCAAGGACCCTTCGGTGAACTTTAATTATTTTCTGCGACATTCCTGCACACTATAAAATCCGATCTATTTTGTATCGGATAGTTGGAAAATCAGTTTCTATGAACAAGAAAAGGATTTACTGAAGCTGAGAGTGACTATTCCTCTGATTATTTTCATACTTAACAGACACTATCATAAAAGACAGGTATTTTATTTTCACTAATTGATATATTGTGAATTTCGCTAGTAGGTGAATTTTTCTCCACTTTATCCATCACAATTTAATTTGATTAGCAAACAGTCGCCCCAGCATGGTGCATTTTCACAAAGCAGTTTTATAAAAAGTCACCGGAAAAGTGACAGGAGAAAGAAACTCATTTCCTTTTAGCTTCTACAGAAAATTTCAAAAATTACCACCATAGAACAGGACCGATTTCAAGAATAATGAACACAATTCTGCTGAAGGTGCATCATCATGGAAAAAGAGAAAAAACAGTGTATTCCAATGTGATGATAGTGAAATAAAGTATTTAAACTAAAATAGCAGTACCTATAGTTTGTTCAGCCATCCTTTGCCGTTATGTCATAATGGGTGACGTATTCTGCTGTTTTACGTATGTCTTATATTACTTGAATGTTATTTTATACTTAACCTCAAAATTATAATCAATGACATGTGTTAAGAATTGTTTTCAAAATATGACAACTGAACTGTCAAAAGTAACAGATGAAATGTATGTCGACCTCAGATAAGAAATACGTTAATGACGTCATAATTCCGTCTCATCCATTTCATGAATGAGAGAACAAGCTGGACAATGTATGACGTAACGGCAAAGGATGGCTGAACAAACTCTAGTAGAAATAATTTGTTAAGGTTAGGTCTATAATTCATCGTTAAAAGTACTGAAAAAATTAAAGAGAACAATAAATAGAGCAAAATCTTGTTATAGTTCATTTACGATAAGTTTGCAATAACAAAGCATGACAGATGTTTTGCATCGTTGCCACGTTGTGATTTTTTTCCAGTGGTTGGCATAAAATTATGTCGATAAGTTGTTTATTGTATACCTAAGATTACATTCAACTTAAAAAAAGAAGAAATTATAATATCTTTATGATTAAATACATAAATATCAACATGTCCAAGTTTTTTTTTTTATTAGAATTTAATAGCCTCGACAACTATGGCCATTGGCACTGTACAAACAAAAGGGCATATTATAAATACATACACTAACTTAAAACATAAAATATATAAAATAATCGGTAAAATATCAATCTAGTTCATATTTTGTGGTAGAGGTTAGTTGATTTGAGGAATTTCAATGTCTTTGGGATTTCAGCAGTGCAGTTTAAAAGCTCTCTCAGGTTTGGTGTTAGGTCTAGGCGCTTGTATGTAATGGTGTATTTCTGGCACTCTGTGAGAATATGTTTGACGGTTGAAACACTATTGCAGTGACGGCAGACGGGAAGGTTTTCAGAAGACATCAAGTAATCATGTGTGTATCTGGTATGGTTGATCCGCATTCGTCTAATGACAGTAGCCCATCTTCTTCTCCTATTACTTGAGAATACCGACCTTTCAATGACCACTCCGCTTCCCCAACCTCATATCCCTCCTTGGACTAAGCAACTTCCTCTATTCAATACCTCCCTTACCAAGTTCAATAAACATGAATCGCCCAACATACTTATAAAGAAAGCATTTTTGGAAATATTAGAAAAAGCACCATATGATGTAGTTCTCTACACAGACGCCTCAAAAACTTCTTTTGGTCTTGGCAGCTCCGTCACAACCAACCACGAACTAATAGGTTCCTATCGGTTGCCCTCAACATGTAGCGTTCACACTGGTGGGTTGTATAGCATCTTCCAAGCTTTCAAGCAAATCTCTTCTTCTGTCAAGCGCGTCGCCATTTGTACCGATTCACTTTCCTCAATTAATTCACTTAATACTATCTTTACTGACCATCCAATAGTTTAAAACATCCATGACATCTATAAAACTCTCTCTGCTCGTGATGTAACATTCTTTCTTATCTGGCTCCCATCTCACATTGGAATTACTGGCAATGAAGACGCTGACCACCATGCTAAAGAAGCCTCTTCATCCATCACCACAACAACGTTCCAGCTTCCAGATGACATAAAAACATTATTCAAAAAGTCCGTCAAGGAGTCCTGGCAAAATTTTTGGCACAACAGCAAAACAGCCCTTTACGATATACAACCATTAATGTCCAAGTTTTAAATCCCAAATTTAACTGGAAAATGTTATCTTCATGTACATGTTGAATTGCATCTTTATTGCAGTTTTAAGTAATAAAGTATTTATCAAAAACTTACATCTTTCACAAAATTAATAGGAACTATCGGTCCACCGTTATCTCGTTCTCTCTCAAAATATGATATTAGGGATGCTACCATCTCCTTGCAACCACTTGATAATTAAAGATTTAGGCTTTGCGACGCAGTGTTCGATACTCTCTTTCAAATAGTTATGGAAATAACATATTATATCTTACAGAGTGAATAACAAACTATCAAAAAATGCGAGTGAAAACGACAAACCAACACAAGATATTCTGATAAAATTATCTGATTTTGACAAAATAAGTCTGGCAACCCCGGACACGGTATCCAACGTTTGGACCGTAACCTTCCCCGTTATATGAATGATTATTCCATTAGGCTCCCATACACGAAGCGATATTTTGCGCGACATGGTATGTGACAGACAGTGTCTGTTTAATTTGGTATATTGGGAACGCACGTTAGTGCTGAACGACGGATCTGGTCGGTGAAATACGTCATCGGTGAAGGATCAAGTCGTTACAAGTCAAATTTTGTACTTGCAACTAACGAAAGGATCCAGTCGTTGAGCTCGTCTGTTGGTTTGAATTTTGGGGTGCAATGGAGTGGACAAAAGAAATAGTAGCAGAGTTTATAGAATTATATAGGGAAAGGCCATGTTTGTGGAAAATTAAAGATCCTGATTACATAAATAAGAATTTAAAAAGAAGATTTGATACAATTTTTAAGAAGCAAACATTATAATGATGTAACTGTGAAAGATGTGAAAACAAAAATCCAAAATATGAGAAATGCTTTTCGGAGAGAACGTAAAAAAATTCTTTTCTTTCTTCTATTATCCTTTTGACAGATTTTTAAAATACCTAAACCCATGAGAGCAATTTTTTTGTCCATTTTGTACAATAAAGATTACACCGACTGACGAGGTATTTTAGACCAGCTTAAAATACGGAGTCGTACGACCCAGTATGTCGAATTTTCAAATATCTACCAACTAATTTGAAGACAGCGTATGTGCAGGATCCGATCCTTTGACAATTCGCGGACTAAGTATGGTCGTGTGTAGAAACGACAAATCAGATCGCTCACAGACCAAGTCGGCGGTCTTGGTATATCAGGAGCGCTATTCTGTAACTCGTTTCGGAGAGAAATCGGTATCGGTAAGTCTCAGTTATCGACAGCCGTCGGTAAGTCGCATGTGCGGCATTCTGTATACCTTTTCACCGACCGATATCGCGAATTCGAGTCGATGAGAATCGGTATATCTACCGTGATCTAATGAGCCCCACGGTAACCGTTATCGATTTCCGTTGAAAGGAAATTTTCATTATTTGTTGATGTTTGGCTGGAATTGCGGATTATTTAAGTGACTTTTTAATATTTGATGAGTAACTATTGTGTATAGTGTCTAATCTAGTGTTTTATAAGTCCTTCCCATCTTTTACACAAAATTTCCCTTCAGTAAAATTTGAATGTACTGAATCAAATGATCCCTCTGAGCGGTATTATAACGCTGAGTTTTGATAGAACAAGAAACTCCTTTAAAATAATTAATATCTGTTCTTATCCTATCTTTGAAACTGAAAAAAAAGAGATACCTATATGTTAACGCCAGATCAATTCTAGTTGACTCTTAATTTCGAGTTTTTGAAGTTGTTAATGTTAATATAAACATGAATTGTATCGTTTATGCTAACAGATAAAAAATATGTCACTATCACTATCTATTATCTAATTATATAACCCTACTTTCCAACGAAACCAAAATATAACCTTTAATCTTCTTCTTCATTTTTTGGGCTATATCCTGAGGAATAATTTACCCAGTTAACCTCTAATCTTCAACGTGAACTTTTGTTTGTTTACAAATTTGACAGTTTCCCTCATCGCTCATTGGCCACATGTACCGAATCGAGTGACGTCACTTCTATGCCGAAAATTTTTGGTTGCAATTCCGAGCGTCGAAAGCAGCGGCATACAGAATAGCGTTATATTAGCCCCGTCGGCAGCGCAACCGATGGCTGTTGTTAGAATACCGATACCGACGACTGTCAATGCCGCGTACAGAATAGCGCTCCAGATCTGGTCGGTCGACACCGTCGGCCGACCAGATCGTTTCGTCTATGGGCAGCTATTCATTTCACACTTTGGATATTTAGATGTTGTTCACTGGCTGCAATTGTTACTACAAATGTCAAAATTGCAAACTTATCGTAAATATTGCTTCATCAGGTAGCAGTTTTTAAAGTGATTCATCATTTTTTTACAATTCTGATAACTGTGCTAATCTTGATATAACAACATAACCTAATATTATTTCATATATAACTTCAGTAATTATTTTATTTTTTGAGTTAAATATAATTTAATAGATACATATGTAAAAAATATGTCCAAGCAAAGATATATTATGTCATTTTATATGTTTATTATCATGATATTTGTAATAAGTGACAGTTAATGCATAATTGATATTTTAATTCTGATGGAAACGTGACGACTGCCACCACAGCGCTCATATCACTCAGTTGACAAAGCACTCGTTCATCAGGAAACCCATCACTCCGATAGGATTAATGCGACCATTGCTTTGTTTCTTTTTTGTAGTATTATATTTTCAATGCCTTGGAAAATACTTGCTTAGTCTTCTAAGTGAAAACCAATATTCCAATCCTCGCATTTTTGTAGGATAATTTATTATTTGCAAACCGTTACGCTGTTTATCATAACAAGTACCGTGAGCAATATGAAATCCCAGCAATAAGCTTTTTACGACAGACCTATAAAATCAAGTAACGAGGGACACGCATATAAAAAGATAAAAAGGGAACTTTTGAATATTTGATGCTCCAGAATCGGTCCTGCAACCTCATACTCCCTCTATGCGACTGGTCTAATTCATTGTTAAAAATTTGACATAGAGTCGCAATTCAGTCAGTTTTCCAGAGAATTACAAGGGGTAAGGTCACGCTTTGCACCATTCACTGGCAATAATTTTCCCTCCTTGGTGAACTCCACATAACGATTTTCATGGGAAGATCTCGAAATAAGTTATAGTATCCTTTGTGTGGAAATAATGCGTTTTTTATTCATAATAGATTTTTTTATATAAATTGGAAATAATATATTACTCGAAATTAAAGCTCCCAGAGCTTCAGTCGATAGAAAATAATCATATTACTCCACAGGCTTGGAATACTGAAATTATGGTAAGATACTTTGTTGCATACAAAGGAGGTGTGGAACTTAACAGAAATATCATGTTTTCTCAATGTTGATAGTTAGTAGTGGACAAAATCATAATGGGAAATCAATGATTTGATCCTGGCACACACACACACAAAATTGAAAAGATGTGACAAAGCGGTGTTGTTGAGAATAAGAGTGAAGAGCAACCGTTCGAGCATTGATTGCTGATATGTTAGAGACTTCGACTGTGATTAGTAGAACGTGAGATCAAATGTATATTGGTCTACAAACCTCCGCAAATGGCGGCATGGAAAATATTTCGAAGAGGAATGAATTGAGCGGAATTAGAATTTGGTACATAAAATGACGAATATAAAACAACCGGACTTGTGTTTTCATTTTATCATAACAAAATCTGCAATAAAAATTTGGATTATGAATATTACATTAGCTGCTCTTTCTGCAGTTTTCATACACGCCAGATTTTAACTGCGTATATTTTATTACGTTTTCTGGTCTCACTATATGCTTAATTCGAGAGGACAAAATAACTTTATTATCAATTTTTCTGTTTTAGTGTCATTTTTTTATATTATGATCCGGTATGAAATTTTTGTATCTTAAAATCGTGGTTATTAAATATACCAGGTGCTGATGAGTATATTATCCCATATTGTATATTATTCATTTTTCATCAAGACTCATATTTTCTTCTTTAAATTGGATAACATGCAGCTTGTAGTTGTCACTGATTTATCCTCACAGCCGCAGTCATACCGAAATGTCAAATAATTTTTCGATGAAATCTACTTCTATATAAACGTGATTGTGGATAAAACGTTGCATTATTTGAGTGTTCATTGCATATTATATAATTCACAAATATAATATAATAAGTTATTGACTATTGTCGGTACCAGCTGATCTTATAGTACAGGATCTCTAGTACACTTTTCATCATTTATTACTAACAAGCTGATTTTTCGTGAGAAGCTTCCTTTCGACTAGACGCCCAACTTTCTTCCTTACAGTAATGTTGGTAAATGGTAGCTTAATAGGGGTAGCAAGGATAAAATATGTTGATTTGACGAATTTTAGAAATTTATCACTAACCGAATTTTTCTTTGTTAATTATCAGTAGTAATAACCCAAGGACATTGATAATTGTTCGAAAAATTTTTATGACAGATTTCGAAAGCTTGTTGCTTGGAAACAGACCGACGCCGTAGGCGGAGGTCTGTTGCCTACTAGCAGCAAGCTTGAGAAAGTTGTCTTAAAATTTTTGAGCATTTATCAATGTCCGAGGGTATTCGGATAGAAATTTTTTTACCAATTATAGAATTTCAACCAAATCGTGACATTTCCAAATATTGAATATTTGAAACTTCAAAATCAAATCCATAGCCCATGGTCTGTTATCAGTAGTAATAACCCAAGGACATTGATAATTGTTCGAAAAAATTATATGACAGATTTCGAAAGCTTGTTGCTTGCCTGTTGCTTGCCTACAAGCAACAAGCTTGAGAAAGTTGTCATAAAATTTTTGAGCATTTATCAATGTCCGAGGGTTATTCGGATAGAAAATTTTTTGTTTCAGTATAACAACTAAATCGTGACATTTCGAAATATTAAATATTCGAAACTTCAAAATCGGCATAAATCAATATGTATCCATAGCAACGTAACGTGGAAATTGCCCATGGTCTGTTTCCAGTGTAATGTTGACATGATTGGCTGAGATTGTTCATATGATAAAAAATGAGGAAATTTGATTGGTTTTTGGAATTGTCAAAAAATTTTCAGTAGTAATTACCCAAGGACATTGATAATTGTTCGAAAAAATTTTATGACAGATTTCGAAAGCTTGTTGCTTGGAAACAGACCGACGCCGTAGGCGGAGGTCTGTTGCCTACAAGCAACAAGCTTGAGAAAGTTGTCATAAAATTTTTGAGCATTTATCAATGTCCGAGGGTTATTCGGATAGAAAATTTTTCAGTATTACAACCAAATCGTGACATTTCGAAATATTAAATATTCCAAACTTCAAAATTGAAATAAATCAATATGTATCCATAGCAACGTGTGAAAATTGCCCATGGTCTGTTTTCAGTGTAATGTTGACATGATTGGCTGAGATTGTTCATATGATATAAAATGAGGAAATTTGATTGGTTTTTGGAATTGTCAAAAAATTTTCAGTGTAATGTCGACATGATTGGGTGAAATTGTTCATATGATAAAAAATAAGGAAATTTCATTGGTTAATGGAGCTGTCAAAAATTTTTCGAGATAATTATCTAAATAACGTGAAAAAATATTTGTCCCACAAAATACAGGGTGG
>CAJUYG010004022.1:5450-18270 GCA_910591675.1 Galerucella calmariensis | reverse complement strand
TATAATATACAGGGGTTCCCATTTGAAAAATCATATGTTTGGTTTGTAACGGAGTTATGCAGCACTCGGTATAGTTCGATATAATTTGTAAATATGGACCTTCAGCACATCTACTATTTTTGTTAATAACATTTTTTGATATCTCTCAAAATAACCCGTACACCGAAGTTTGTCGTAAGGTTGGTAGACCCTGTATATGTATTCTCTAGGAGTCTAGGCTATTTGAAATTTGTTCCTGTCAAGTTCCTGCACAACATTAGAGCAATTTTTGGTTTGCGTCTAATCTCCTTTTCATGTTTATTCCACAGAAATTTACTGTCTAGAGTCGGATCTGTCTCCATTCAACCTTTCTTCCATCAAGATTAACAGCATTGAGGTTGAGTTTTATTTTTTTAATGAAGGCTCTGTATCTGTAGAGTAGGGAGGGTGAGTGTAGGTTCACAGCACTTAGGCCATAGTACATCCTCCCAAGTAGTTGTCCTCCTAGGTCATCGTCCATCCTGTCCTTCCCAGGAAGGTGGACAGGTCACTAAGAGACATCTTTATATCGGCAGATGTAGGCCAAGACTCACAGAACACACACTCTCTTATTGACGATAACTCTGACAGTTTCATCTTCCTGTTCACACATACTGCATAGAGGTGTGTCCACTAGCCCCATAGTATGGAGGTGTTTCCCTAGTTGACAGTGGCCAGTCAGAAATCCTACTGTTAAACCTAGGTTTTTCCTGGTCACCGCCAAATATTTATTCGGTGCCTACTTCCCAGGGTCGCCCAGGGTGATCCTGACAAGACTGCATCTTATGATTCCATCCCATCTCTTAAGGGATTGAGCATGGGTGTATCGGTTGGCTAGTTCCGCAATTGTCGAAGTCGTTAGGCCGTAGGTGTCACTGGTCACTGTATTAAATGAAGGCTATTAGGATGGTTTTGGTGAGGTGTTTAAATCTGAGGTCTCAAAGCACTGATGTTTATATACCTACTGATGCTTACACAAAACACTACAAAACCATGGCATTTTAGTGTTTTGTAGTGTTGTTAAAAAGTGTGGAGTGGGGGGGAGCCCTAATAATACAAATATATTCCAGAATCATCTTTATGGGATAATAGAAACCTACTAACATTCCCATTTCCTTCGAAACGTTCCTAGGATGTTTCTGGCCACAGCCTTGTCATCATTTCCAACGTTTTACAAACATCCCTGTAGGATGTTTCTAAGATGTCATAGGATGTATACTTGGTACATTCGGGGTATTACGATCCCTAATTGTCTATAAGACCTCAATTGAACAATCAAGAAAAATGGCTAGTGCTTGTAGAGAATATTTTTTTCCATTTACACTTATACCAATTTGCCCCAGGCTAGAGCACTCCACCTCGGCACCAATTAAACTATTTTATACACTATCACTGGGATGGGGTGTACAATGAATATTAAATTGGACGCCACCAGCTTTTAAATCGAAACGAAGCAATTAAAACAAGAAGCAAAAGGTGGAAAGCTGGATACACCTTGTAAGAAATTAAAGTTAAATTATAAAAATAATAAATAAAATAAATCTAATCATTCCCGAACACGTTTATCCAATTCAATGATTATTGAATAATCAATACAAAGAATGAAATAATTATTATTTATTGAATTATTTGAAACTCAACATAAATTGAACGAAGAGAATACTAATTAATTAGCACGCCAAATCCAAATCTTACACACGCTATAGATAAGACGGGAAGAACTTATCTTAGAGGGCTGAGGATGTTTGCAGCTCTTAGCGCGATGGCGGCAGTGGCGGTGATATCTTCGGCAGGCTGTGGACCTCGTGCACGGGACAGGAACGAAGTGGACTTAAAATTGCCTTAAACTTAAGACTTAAGAATGGAACTGGCTGCAGAGCAACCAGACAATAGAAAACTGTTCACCAAAAATTAAAAAGAAAATATAAATAACTGTTGCCTTCAATGTGGCAGTTAGAGGAAAAAAAGTTCATCTGAGGTTCATCCATTTGAACTAGATACGCCCACAATTACTCTTCTCTCTCTTTCAATCAGTTTTTCTCATATTTTATTGTCGTACTTGTGTAAATGGAATGGACTCGAAATAATTCTCGCATACTGTATGTTCTAGTTAGTGTAGATTCAATTCAATTTTTATTGGATGAATTATTATTTAAACTTTATCTAAACAATTTTGTTTTTACATACAGGGCGATCATCGTAGAAAAATGCAGAAAGCTAATAAGGAAACGCAACTAGTTGGGTCCAAAAAACGGAAAAATAAACAAAGCATCACTCATCTCGGTAACAAAACGGATTCTAATTTAAGTAACGATCTTCTCGGTTTGGCAACCCTTGCTGAAGTAGCTGCCAACACTGAAAAGATTAACGAAAAAATCTCAGAATAAACTAAGTATTACGAGTAGGACCTACTTTGTTTTTTAAGGTAGAAGATTAAAAATAACATATAACGTGCCTCACATTATTGATTTATTATCACTAAAAAATAGGCGATCTCAACACATCAAAAATATGAAATTTTGGTCACAATTAGGAGCTTTTCGTTAAAATTGTTGAAAAAAACAAAATTTACAAAGCCCTAAAGACAACAAAAGTTTTTTTAGGATTCAAAAAACCCTTTTTTTTGTTAATTTTTCGAAAATCGTGACCACCTAATTTATCATTTGCGCATCTAATTATGATCTAAATTTTATAACATCTTTTTAGTTAGGGTCTCCTATTTTTCAGGGGCCGTTTCTTTTTTTTGGAAAAGTACTCCCTTAATTTAAACGGCTTATTCATTTTGGAAAAAAAATTACAAGGTGTGGCAGTAAAATTGGCTAAAATAGTTATTTATGTAACTAGTGTGTAAAGTAGCCTTTTTTTTGACGAATGTGAATATTGTCGCATGAGCCGAAGGCGAATGCGACAATCACATGAGTCGAAAAAAAGGTCTTTACACACGAATTGCATACAATATTTTTTCTACTAGCGAATATTTAATTGAAATACAAAAGTTTAATAGTAATTTTCTTTACGCACTAGTGCGTAAAGAAACATACTTTACGCACTAGTGCGTAAAGTAAGTTAAATTTTTCTTTAGAAGAGTCTTTTTATAATAATCTAAAATAACATCATAGTTTTATAAAAATATTCAATTCCTAAATATAAAATACAATTGCTTACTCTAGGTATAGTCGGAAGATCTCAATTTAAATTTTAAATGTCAGATTCAATTCACAAAGAAATGTCAGTCACTCACCGCCAACTTATACCTATTTACCGTATTATTTCCAGTACTCAATAATTATTTAACAATTATTATTAGGTTACTTTACCGAATTCTATTGGTTTCTATCTCCAATTTATGAAAAAAACTTAGATTTAATATCTGTTTATTATACCTATATTTTTATAAGACTAGATATCTATAACTACATACATATTGGAATTTTTTCTTTACGCACTAGTGCGTAAAGTAAAACTCTTTACGCACTAGTGCGTAAAATAAAGTTTTACGCACTCGAAAATGTGTCTAAGGTACGTACTTTACACACGGTAGTAGAAAAAATATTTTTAGGTTGGACGAATAAATAGAGTGAAACTGTTTTTAGAATGTTTCACTTAAAATGTTTGGACAAGGTTTTTTATTGCCTTGATAAAATTGCCCTAAAATTACTTATTGTTCCTATGGAATTTTAAAATATATACAATAAGATTAAAAAATTTTAAGAAATAAACCAAAGTTACCTCAAGTCGAATGCATTTCCTCTTTTTCTTCGACAGTCTTCTTCACTAGAGCTTTTTCTAATTTTGTAAATTTCTAGCTTTAAGAATGAATTTTTAAACTTTTGATTTATTTTTTTATATATTTCAATTTATTAAAAAATAATTTCTGAAATTACAAAACCCCAAAAAGCATTTGGAATACACGAAAACGTGAAGATTTGCATATTTTTTTGGTATCTATTCAGTTGCACTTTGTATTTTTAAAATTTTATGCAAACTGAGCTTTTTTTAAAAAAAAACTAATCCTTTGATTACAATCCTCGAAAAGCATCTGAAATATATTCGAAAATGTGATATTCTATACATATATTTTTATTAACTTTTCAGATGTACATCGTATTTTTAAATTTTTAGGCAAATTTTAAAAAATCGTAGTTTCACAAACTACAAACCTGGAAAGGAATTTGACTTGCAGTACAACCGAAAACGTTACGTGCGACATTTTTTAACTTTACTTAACTTTTGCTGCACCTCGTATATTTAAATTTTTCCTATAAAATTTTTTAGCCTGTTTGAAAGACTTTTCCGCACAAACTCTTTTGAAAAAAAGTACGAGCAATAACAATTATATACAAAAAGGCCGTTTATTAAATATATACAATTAATATCTCACTGAAATATTTAATATATACAAGGTTTGTTGAAAATGTTGATTGAAAGTGGGAAATTCTATTGATTGTTATTTTTGTTTGTTTTTATTTTATTTTCTTTGTTATGTAATTCCCACGATTTTTTCACGTTTTCTTTTAAAGGTTTTTAATAGTATGTGTTATTTTTTTCTTAAATCGTTGAATTTGGATAAGTAAAAGGTCCTAAGCCATCCTTCTGTCACTTCGTATAATCAATGTTTTCAATTCCATTTTCTCAGGTGACCAGGTGGTTAAAATTGCAAAAATTTTTTCTACCTCATTTAAAAAAACTTTCAATATTTTTAACTTTCTCGAGAGCAAACTTCTGTTATTCTTAAAAGCAAATATATATTTTGATTAATCTTTTGTACCATAGAACGTTTTTATGTTTCTATATTTTATTGCTGTTGGACTAATTTGCACAAATTAATATTTTCAATTTTCTTGAATGCTTAAAACACCATTAGGTTCACTGTCGTATGCCTTATGTAAATCAAAAAAAGTAATTTTATGAAATCTTCCAAACAAATATCGACGATTTAAAAAAAATACAACGCAAACACCTCGTGCTTGAAATTGTTTTTCAGTTATTTATATTAGATTAGAGAAGATTGTTTTTTTTTGTATATTTATGTTGTTTTCTTTTTGTTATGTTAACCTTCTATTCATAAGTACCAAAATCACACTAGTTACTTGTAGAAATAGTCATATTTTTTTGTTAATTTTAATATTTTATCTTGTACATTATAGTCAAAGGGATTAAGTTGATCTGATTTGGACAACATATACATACAGATTGTTTTAAACAGAATTTACGATTAATATATTTGAAAAAGGCATCTAAATTAATATTTGTGCTTCGATACAGAATGTTTTCTAGTCATAGATGGAGCAGCAAACATTTATGATGTGTTTTTTAGATGCACCTCGTATTTTTAACACATTGACAAACACCTACTTACATTTTTCTGGCCAAAACAATTCACTTGAAATTATATTGTTTTGTAGAATATCATTAACTCGTGTATTCAGAGATGAGAAACCTGCTTATTATGAATAGTTTAACCACCAAGCATATATATTATGACTGATGAGACAAGCAATCGGCCGATGTAATGTTACACTAGATGGTTTTCATAAAAAAATTATAAAAAGTACTTATTAAACAAAACATATCAATTCCTTTCTCTATGCCACTTTTCAAGCGTATCCTGTCATGTTTTACACCGCCAATGCGTTTCCGTTGTCTTCAAAACGCTGTATGCATTTTTTTGGTTTCTATAAACCAATCTGGAATTGCGCAGAACTAGTTGCGTACTTTATTCAGTCCCAAGAACTGCTCTCTTCTTGAAATTGGACAAAGTTTGAAAAAACCTGAACATCCCTTATGGTTCATAGAACTGAAATAACCTAACTAATTTGAGAATTGACTTATTTTGCTTGGATTGTGTATCAAGATAATGTAGGCAACCTACGTACGTTAGGGACCTTTTACTTCCCACCCTCCTCCTTTGCAAATTATTTGAGCATGCTTAGAAAATATTCCGAAAATCGTCCTTGCTTAAATTCTACAACATATCCAAAATTCAGAAAAATTAACCGAGATCCATTTGGTATAAGAGAAGTTCGGGGTTAATTTTATTTGAAAGATATTTAGCTTCAAATAGGCTGGTTTATTCCATATTTCGGAACATATTGTTTCCTTTTCTCGTTTTTTTCAATACTATGACTTTTTTCTTAAGTCGTGCGGCCAGTAACTTCGTATCGTAGTAATGGTAATTTCCGTTGGGACAATCTGTTTGTTCGTTATTTATTTTTGTATTGTTAGTGTTTAAGAAATTATGGATTGTTGATGCTTTTGTCCAAATTATTGAAATCGTAAATTAATACTCTTTCTTTGTTATAAGTTTTTCAATATGTTTGAAATTTTTAACTATTAAGCGCGCTTACTTCATTTTTATAAGAAAAAAAAAAGGTACAACAATTCATAATTTAGGCCCTAAACTATTCTCTTTACCGATCGTTTCAAATATTTTACAAAATTTTGCTATTCCAACTTGTCAAATTCTCTTTAAACCGTATTATATTATCATTTTTCTCGATACCCTTGAATTTTGTCTTTGAAGCATTTTTAAAAAGGGCTTTCATGAACGTATTTGTATTTTTTCCGAATTTGGATATCCACGGATGGAGCATCCTATAGGTGAAAAATTTTTAAATATTAATTTAGTGAAAAATGTTATTCCTGATATAAAGTTTTGCTTGTTCTGAAACCCCATAAAATGAAATAAAATTATTCAAGTTTTTCAAAACCCGTCTCATTTTATGGCCAGTTTTATGAAAACCTGGAGTCTGACTTTTTGACATTTCTTCACATATTGGCTAATATCTCGGGAACCTTGAGGTTTGCAAGGTTCTAGTCTACGCCATTCGATTCAGAATTGAATTTTCTATAAAAAAAGGAACTTTCCACATCGAAAAACCTTAGGGATTTTAGAATTTTCAGGTTTTGAAAATTTTTCAAAGTCCACACCGAAACTTAGACTAATTCGCGAAGACTCATAATTTTCAAAATTCCTCTTTTTATAGAAAATTCAATTCTGAATCGAATGGCGTAGACTAGAACCTCGCAAACCTCAAGATTCCCGATATATTAGCTAATATGTGAAGATATGTCAAAAAGTCAGACTCCAGGTTTTCATAAAACTGACCATAAAATGAGACGGGTTTTGAAAAACTTGAATTTTATTTCATTTTATGGGGTTTCAGAACAAGCAAAACTTTTTATCAAGTGTAACATTTTTCACGCTGTATACCTCATAAAAAAAGTATATCTCATTCCAAATATTTAGACTTGTCAGTTTCCAAGAAACAAACAAATTATTATTTACTGTTCAGTTGTATTTATTTTTGTTATTTTATTCAATGAGATACTCTAATAATTTCCTTTATATGCTACATTTTTTCAAAGTAATTTCCATGTTACATCTGAGAAAATTCTCCATATTCATAGCATTGTAAACCACGCCTACGCTACAAAACTTTCACCATTTTCAATCCATTTTTATAAATATTTGAATTTTCGCTGAAACAAAAGGAAAATTTTGTAAAATAAAATCAAAATTTTCAAAAAACAAATATCTTATTAATAATTTAAGGCTGTTTTTCAAATATCAATTACGAGGTAACACAAAAATGTCTAAATATTCGAGATTTTTATTTTTGCTAATGAGAATAGGCCTTAGACGAAGAGACCAAATATTGATAGATATTTATATTTTATAATAAACAAAAAAAACATACGCCTTATGTAGTTGTAGTGAATATTTAAAAAAATTTTATAATATATATTAACAACATTCAGTTACGTTGTGTATGAAATTTTATAAAAGATTTTATTGTAACGTTGCATGTTTATATCTCGTTAATGACCAATTGTAATGACAAATGTTAAGATGTGTTTTGAACACTTGAGCCATCCTCAGTAAACTGTTCACAAAACAAATGGGAAATGGATACAGCAAAATCTTCGATTCCGATGATACTTTTTGGAATTCCTTCAGCGTTTTCTTCAATTTAACGTTCCTTATCTTTCTTGTACTCCACACGTTTGTTTAAGGTAAATTCAAGAAAACATTGATACAACAAAAATAATGAGCTGAATGCTACATTCGACTTTGATTTTTTCTTTTTGGTGATGTTTTAATCCAAAAACTGTAAATTTTATCTAAACTTCCCCCATTTAGTCCAGTAACTGAACACCTGAAAATATCGAAAGCTCCTGGAAAGTCGCTGAAGACTTCACTTTGTGCTCAATTTGTAGGTGACGGCAGGTGTTATTAAACGAGAAAAAAACTTAACGCGATTGAGTTTACGGAAGGGGGGAAAATGGCCCCCTAAATCCTGAAAAACGGGTTTCTCGCCAATATCTGGCTAAATACGCGAACTAGTTTCCGAACGGAAAATTTTTCGAAAAACAATTTTCAGAAAAAACAAATTTTCGAATATACTTGTTTTCGAAAGATAATTTTTCGAAAATCATCTATTTCGAAAAGCAATTGTTCGAAAATGTCTATTTTCGAAAATTGAATTTTTCGAAAAACAAAATTTCGAAAACCATATCATTCGAATAACAGCTTTTTGAAAACATGTTTAATTGTTGTGGAAATCATCCATTCTCAAAGTTGCCCAAATCTGAATCAAATAAAAAAAAACTCAAAGTTGGTCGACCGCACAATATAATGAACTAAAAATTACAATGTACTCAACTAGTTTCGGCTGAAAAAGTAGAAAACACTTATTCAATTCAATTATTGCAATTCACAACATTACAAAACGTTAGCTATATTTTTTAAAAAAGCAATCAATTCATCATCATTACATGTTTCTTCAAACGATGAACGCAATTTTAAGATCTGTCAGGCATTGTTCTTTTTTAATTTTATTCAGGAAAGTCCAAAGGGACGATTTTTGAGCGTCAATAAGTGATAAAAAACCCCTATGCCATGATTCAGCGGCGTTGTTGGTCAACTGTGATTGCCGAAGAACACTTTCAAAACAGCTCCAGAGAGAATAAGCAAACATAGGCTCAGCTCTACCTCTTCTTTCCATCTTTCCTATCCATGTATTAGGTTCAAATAATTGATGAATTCTTCATTTACTTCCGTGAACTGATGTTCTTTCACTACCAAGTCGAAGCCTCTGGAGATGAAAGGGACCGGTACGAAAGCTAACGCTTTCAGCATTTTGATTTTTGATTTGAAAATTGCGTCACTGTCCGCTTTGGTTGCCAAACCATATTTTTGCATATTTCTGTATATACTTTGGCTGAAGTGGTAATAGCATCCATGATGTAACACATTCGTGAAGATTTCTTCAATCGAATTGATAAATGCTTTTTCGAAGTCAGTGATGATTGTACTAACAGAAAATACATTACCAGATACAGTTACACACTGTTTCATCCAGTTAAGTAGTCTTGTATATGTTTCCTGTCGCTTATTGGGTAGCAAAGCATATATAACAGGTACTATCACTTCCTTGCTTATTTCGAACAGTGACCAATTGATAAAATAAAGTGGGTACTGTTTTAAACGTTCCATCCATCATCCATACTCTTGATTTAAACAACAATGTCATGGTTTCATTTGTGCCAAATATTATGATCCTTTGTGGATCTTCCGGACCTGAATCGAAAAGTAAAAAATTATGACCATTTTCCGTCGTTTTATATTTATCCGGTAAATTCAGAGACATTGTATCCAAAGGTTGTGCAATTGCACTACTTTCTCGAATTCTTATGTTACGTATAGTTCTCTTCATGGATGGAATTGACGGAAGATTCACCAAGGCTGAAACACTGACATTTCCGATAGAATCTGCAATTATATTCTGTGGCGTCGCTATTGACTTACGTGATATATTGCGAATATCACTAAGAATCGTTTCTATTTCAAGTTTCTCAGGTTTACCTGGATGGTTGTGATTTCCAGATATACTTTCAACAATATTCTTATTCTCTATACTCTTCAGTCGTCCCTTACAGCCCTTGTTGAAGTCTTCACATTTCCAATATATAATACCCTTTGCCACTTTGTCTTTAAGATAGAAATATCCTTCCAAGTATGCCTTAGTTTTTCCGCGCGGTGTTTCGATTAATTTAAGAGCTTTGTTATCTTTCATCTTTATAATCTTTATCGATATCTATTATTATATAGGTACTTACTTGCCAAATACCTGACAGACTTTTTAACTTCACTGACAATTATTGCGAAGTTTACTCATATACAGGGTTCCTCGTGCGTCCATTTAGCGGAGGCGTCGCTATATGGACGCACTTGAATAATGTTAGTTAGATGGTAGGTGAGTAAATAGAGTGCTTTCGAAAAAACGCATTTTCGGAATAAATGTTTTCGAAATGAAGGTTTTCGAAAAAGGAACCTTTCGAAAAGTTGTTTTTTGAAAAAAATGTTTACGGGAAATTGTTTTTCGAAAGAATGTTTTCGAAAAAAAATTCCGCGACCCGAATGATAGCTACGGGTCTTCCCATTGCGATGAACTTTGAATCATCGGGAAATGTCA
This sequence comes from Galerucella calmariensis, assembly GCA_910591675.1. NCBI lineage: Eukaryota > Metazoa > Arthropoda > Insecta > Coleoptera > Chrysomelidae > Galerucella > Galerucella calmariensis. Next base: position 7,774 of record CAJUYG010004022.1, on the reverse strand, counting down.
ATTTTTTGCCAAGTTATGGATCAATTCGTCCGCCCGCTTACAAGTTAATGCATAGACAGCAAAATTCAATAAGGGTTATCTATGGCAAAATTCCTACAGGCAGAGCAGTAGCTGAAATGAGGAGACTTTTAGGTCCCATTATCTCGATAACTATCGAGTTTTCGATAAGGACCATTTCTGTAGATAATAAGACGATCTTCATTTTTTATACGAAGAAAAATTCTCTAATTCGCATATTGAGCTAGATATTAGCGAGAAACCCGTTTTCCAGGGTTTAGTGGTCCATTTTCCCCCCCTTCAGTAAACTCAATCGCGTTAAGTTTTTTATCGTTTAAAAACACCTGCCGGGACCTACTATTGAGTCCAAAGTGAAGTCTTCAGGGACTTTTCAAGAGCTTTGTCCCTTCATGTACTGGACTAATTTTCATTCATTAAAACCGTATGAGCGTATAAATTAGATAAAATATCAGCTCCAAAACACTGTCTTGAGGAATTCCAGAAGATTTCAATGGTGATTCACTATAGTATCCACGTTTTACTGTAATCTGTTGTAAATTTTTGGAAATATGGGGTGTTCAATCATGAATTGTACAGCAATTATAAATGCTATCACGATTTCAACCATATTTTAAAAATATCAAGTGAAGCATTTAAAAAAATATTTCAATTACTTTTTGTACGATTAATGGACACCTTGTATATATGGGTAGCTGCTATAAAAGATTTCCTGAGGATCGGCTTATGGATTGACGAATTATAGTGACAAATATAAAAAAAAGAATGAAGAAATTTCGTGAATGTTTTAGATGGAATTGTAGTAATGAAAGTGATTGGATTGTGATACTTTATTTTTGTATTTACTGGACTGGGATAAGAGTTTTTATTTATAAAGTTTGTATAGATTGTGCCTTTTATTTATTTCATTATGAAATCTTATGCCTTTAGAAACATTATTCACTATGTATCAATTTTATTAAAGTTTATTACATATTCTTCTTTCATTTCATTGCCTTATATAAGTTTCCCAATTTTCATGAAAATCGACGATAGAAGATGTATCTTTGAAAAAATGAGAAATTAAGATGAAGCCCTGGAAGAACCAGATGGATAAAGGAATCTGCACAAGAACAAGAAAAACGCTGAAGCCGAGTGGATGAATCGTATACTGGTTAAAGGAAAATGTCCTTAAATTCATACGATATAGTAATAGGAAACATTCAGGGTACACTGCGTGCTCGCATAACCTCTCCATTGTTTTTAAAAAGAACGATGTGAGACTAATTGGTCGGAATGCTTTTGGCAAGGTGTAGTCCATCCTACCTGGTTTGGGTATAAATACCACTCGTACTTCTCTCCACTTACTGGGATTATACCTCGGAGCTAAAGAGGCTCTGAAAATTCCAACCAGGTGCGGCATAAGAATATCCATTCCCCATTGAAGTAGGGCTGGTCTTATTCCGTCAGGTCCTGGTGACTTAAAGGGGGAAAAGCCCGATATGGCCCACCTTATCTTGTCCTCATCAATTACTGCACTAGCAGATTGCCAGTCGTATTGTGAGGGTGTTGTTGGTACTTCCGTCCAGTTTGACGTTCCAGGAAAGACAGAACCTGGGAAGTGAGTTTCCATAAGAATCTCAGCGCTCTCTTGAAGGTTGGCGGCCTTGTCGCCATTTTCCCTTGTCAGGATGCCGATACTCTTATGGTGGTCGTTTGAGAGTGCCCTCTGTAGCCTAGAAATTTGTGGGAAGTCTTCGACTGCCTCACAATAGGCTCTCCAGGCTTCTCTTTGCTTTTTTCTGCAGACTTTTTTTAACTCTTTGAGGTTGGCTTTATATATTCCCCAGTCCTCTTTGAGTTTTGTTAGTTTTGCCTTGTTAAAGATCGTTCTCGCTGTCTTTCTGAGGTGTTCCAGTTTAGGGCACCACCAGGTATTTGTCGTGCCACCTGTCTGAACCATCCTCATCGGACAGGATTCCTTATAGACAATGTCTATCATAGATAAAGGATGCCTTACTTCAATACAGTAGATAGGCAACTCAGTATTCAAGTTCTGTTCTCTGATTACCGCGCCCTCTGACGAGTGTAGTCAGAAACATAGCAAAAGCGGGAAGCGCACATTTAAAATTTGAATTTCACTAGCGACACAAGAATATTGTTGTTATTGATTGTATGAAAGAAAAAACTTTATACTACATAAGTTTATTCACAAGTTAGATAATAGTTTTATAATATAATATATTAATATACATTTTTTTATTACTGTAAATTTTTCATGTCTCTAATTTTTTTTGTTATTTTTTTGTGAATATGATATCTTTTTGTAG
>CAJUYG010004021.1:0-18271 GCA_910591675.1 Galerucella calmariensis | reverse complement strand
TGCTGTGAGCCTACACACTCACCCTCCCCACTCTACAGATACAGAAGATTGGACTTACCTAAAGTTGAGAAAATTGTTGTAACAACTGCAATTTTACACAACATAGCCATAAATTGAAGTCGAAGCTGCCATGAACCTTTTAGGAAACATTAATATTGATAAACATTGAGGCCACAGAATTAATGACCATGGAATAACTCGACAACTTTTAATACATGATTATTCCCAACATTTGTTGTGAATGAACCATTTTTATCCGCAGATTCAGCTCCCTGCAGTTACAAGCTATTTAATGTAATAAATAAAACTACCCATTGATAGCACTATTTATTTATTGATATATGACTTACCCAAAGATATAATTAATATTTTAGCGCTAAGTACCAATCCATCACAACCAAAACATTTTATTAACTTTGTTGCTGGGTTACTTTTCATCTTTTCCTATCCAGGCGCGTCTAGAATGTCAATAATTTGACCTATCCCGCTACCAACCCCTTAAAAATGAACGCCAGAAGTTAACGGCCTGCATTTATGACATTCTACAACAGATAAAAACGAGAGCCCAGTTAAAATTTGAACGGTTGTTAATTAAACTTCGCTTAGGAGATTTTTTGTAGAACTCGCCCTGAATGAAGGCCTTAAGCTATAGTTAGTTGAGTGAAAGGGTGCAATTGTAGGTGTCAACTTCACATGGGATAGTTTACGTGGGCTATAAAAATACATCACCATAATGTTTTGACAACGTTTTATTCCACAGATTCAAAGATACTTATCGATAATTATTCCGATGTTGACATATGTGGGACTATAGGTACTGCAACTTTTAATGAAAATAAGTTATTTTCCTAAACATTCTATGCACATCGCAAAATAATTTGTCGGAAGTTATTTATCTTTTAATTTATCTACCGTCCGTCACGTTACGCATTAATTTAAAAATCTTCGGAATGTGCACGCATTTGCGAACCTCCTGTTGATAAATTTAATGAATTTTAAATCCAGTTCAGTGGTGATATACGATATTTCTATCACCTGACGGAATAAATTCTTAGCAATGTAATAAATTTACTGCCACAGACGGAAAAAGAATAGGGATGTACAGTGCCACGCAGTTTTAAGGGGTATCAATCAATATTTTAATAAATATTCAAATGGTAATGGATTATATTTATCTAACAGAAATTCTCACTTCAATGAAATCGTACCATTGCCTCAATTCATTAATTATTAATAGACTTCTTGTTGAAGAAGTGGTTAACTAATAGGTAGATAGATACCTATACTTCCCATCGATTTATCCAATATTTCAAGAGTTTTCGGCCAAGATGGAAGAACCGGTTAATTATATCAGCCATAAATCGTAAACGGTAAGTTTTACAATAGCTATTTACGTAACTAGTTATGAAAAGAGCGATATTTTTCAACAAGCGTAATATTTGCCAAAACGAGCGCTAGCGAGTTGAATAATGTCGCTCTCTTCATAACGTGTTTACGTACAACGTTTTATCTAATTCCGCGCTTTTATAATAGTCAATGAAATCTTCAATTAATGTAATATGAAAGTGGATTCAAGTGGTGCTAGAAGTATCGTTACTATGAAGTATTCACCTAGAAAATTGACTTACTTTAAATAACTGTGTCCTTAATAATATTGTTTTCAATGTTTATAAATTTTAAAATACTCTTGAATCAAAATAATGGGGTATAATTGTCAGTTTAATTAGTGAAATGATTGTTAGTTTTGACAGTACCTAATTGATAAATTATTCTTTGAAACTTGAACAATAACCTGAAGTTTTTACATAACTACGTTTCATAACTGATATATGAAGGTTATGAAAAATGTGACGTTACCTAACGTCAAGGAGTGACTTTTTTTTCTCCCTGGAGCCGTCCCTTCGCCGGTACCACCTCAGGCTCCTGGGCTTATTGTGGATACTCCCAGTGTTCTGACTACAACCTATTCAGCCATTCCGTTGGTTGTAGAAGTCTTCTGGAGTCATAGGGGGTCTACCATACAGTTTGTGCCTTCTGTGGTCCAGCGACTCACAGTTGCATAGTATATGCAGAGCTGTTTCGGTATCCTTTTTGCATCTTCTGTATGTAAGGTCTCCGTTGTACAGCCCTATTTTGCTTAGGTGCTCCTTTGTGGGAAAATGTCCCGTAAGTAGCCCCGTTATGGTGCGTAGTTTGTTCCTGCTCATTGAGAGCAGTTCTTTTGCCACTTTTTCTGATGGTTCTTTTATGAATTTCTTCCCATGTATTTGCCTGGTCGTGTTCTTCCTGTTTATTGTGTTGTTCTTTCAACCACCCTTTTAACCATAACCTCGTTAAGCATATGGGGATGCCCACAGCAGGTTCCGGTCCGTTCATCAGAGTTGACGATCCTACCCCTGCGCAAGGAGTGACTTAAAGTGTCATATTTGATAGCGGAATTAGATGAAAAAAAGTTATAGAAATTGAAGGGAGCGAAATTCTATTGTATACAATAATGCTTCCAATTACTTCTGCCCTAAAGTGTAAAAATCCTGATTATATCAGTCAAAAACGTTTCTTCAAGATAGCGCCTGAAGATCCACCGGAATCTGTCAGCATTTTGTGATTTTATACTCAGCACGTGTTTCTTAACCCCATAAACATAAAAAATTGGATCGTAAATTTAGTGCGAGTTGAATGCTTCGGCAACTTCAGTCAGAGGCTAAGAGACTCCAGTACCTCGCCTTTAGACTTTTTGTACCGTTTATGCCCAGACACCAGTGGCGCTTAGCAGTCTTTTAACTAGGTTCTTCTTGGAGAAATGAGATAATGCTTCAAAATCGAAGATAATGTGACAGGCAATTTCAACGTTTCTTCTTGACTGCATACTTACAGCATCCCAGTTTAGCTGGTTATGGCATTAATTTGGTTCTATGTTATCCATATTATCGATACCAAAATAGCAAAGAATGAACTAATCTTCCAGTGAATTTGAAACAAGTCGAAGAAATATCAATTGTTATAGAAAATGTAAGAAATTCCAGCTTCTCGATCCGATAACGGGCTGTTCTTGGTATGAATCTAGGTATAAAATATCGAAAGACTGACTAAATTGACTTTTATACTTGTATTGGAGAATCCGCCCTTATGGTTTTTCATATAAAAGCGAGATTTTTTGAAAATATTTCAGTCGAAACAGAGTATCGCTTTTCCATGTGTAATTTTATTTGAATTATCTAATTTAAGTTTTTGAGAACATATCGATAACCATACCCGAAAAATCTATGTTAATGTTAATTTTATAATTTGAATCTTAAATTGAAACGGTAAAGGAGCAGAAAGGGTCTTTTCGGCATTAAACTTTCTACCTGGAAAATCCTCTTACTTATTATCCCAAAATCTTAGTAATAAATGTGTTATATTCCATGTGATATATTGGTTGTTCAAAAATAAAATACATGAAAAAATTTTTTTTCACAACTAACTTGCTGTGAAGTTGACAATTATTGCTTCTTCCAGCCAACTGAGAAATTGAATTTTCCTATTATTGGTTGATAATTTTTTCTATTATTAACCTAGGTCAATAATGGACAAGAACAAATATTTTGAGAATTCAGGGATGGTAGTTCAACAAAAGCTTGTGCAACATAATTTTGTTTACCCAGGAGATTTTCTTAAACATATTTGCTGTTTGGAATAACCTATCAAGATTAAATCAATTGCTTGAAATTCGCGCTTAACCAAGAATGACTGATGACATAACGAGAACGTTTATAATGTATCGAAAACTGACAGTGTACTTGTCAGTCAGACGACGGGGTGAACGCTTCTCGTGGTGCATCTGTGAATTATTTTCAATTTTGTCTTCAATTTGGCTAGTAGTGGAAAAAATTGTATATAATAGTCTTCACCACCTTGGTGTATAATGTACTATTTAAGTTGAAGGGTTTTCTTGATCATTCTTTGACGTTTTTCGAAAACAATGGTAATTCATGAACGTTTTAGCCAATCAAAACATTATGATAGTGATGATAATCTTTCTACACATTCCAGCGAGAATTATTCAATGAACCTACATTGCTTTCATTGAATAACAACTATATAATATAGTATATTACATAACGTGTACGGAAAGTGACATTTTTCACACGAGTGGAAAATATTGTAGCACGAGGCATGAGCCGAGTGTAACAATCACACGAGTGTGAAAAATCACTTCCGCACGAGTAGTGTACAGTATTTTTCCTACGATCACGTGATAATTTCACCAAATAATGTGTAATCAACATCTGACATATTAATACACAAAATGTTACAATTAAAGTCAACATAATTGATTTTAAAATTAACAATAACTATCAATAGTGACAAAAATTCAAGTAGTTTAACTATATAATATAGTTATGTAATTACAATTATTAATTGGTTGGATAATTATAGAAATTGAAAGTCAAATTATCATTGTTCATCATACTTCATACATACCTATCATGAATATCTCCCAAGATGATTACATTTTCCTACTAGTATAACAGGTGATTTGGATTAGTTGGTACAACATCGGACTTCTGACGAAGAGTACGCGGGTTCGATCCTCGACCGCGCCCTAAATTTTTTTTTATCAAGAAAATGACAAAAATTTCACTTTTCACATAGATCGCTTCAAATTTGGATATTACATAGGTGAATCTAATTAAAAATTATATATTTGGCAGCTTGCCAGTGGACAATCCTAATAAAAATTCATTTGACAGCTTTTTTATCCGTACACGTACGGATAAGTTTTTTTCCGTACGCGTATGAATAAAGGCCACTCTCCATAGAACTAGACAGTGCGATATATGTCACTTTCCTATGTGATCGTAGGAAAAGACACTTTAGTGCCGTCATTTTTGTTTTGAAAGATACTTTTATCATGATAATTCCACTTTTTTCTTTTTCTCCTCTTTTGGGAATCAAACCACAATATTTTGCCCTTATATGTTTATGAAAAAAATATAAAAGCGTTTTATTGTGGTTTGATTCCCAAAAAATAAAAAAAAAGAATAAGTAAAGCCACGAGGAACATACCTCGGAACTACAGAAGATATTTAATTTTTTGGTTTAACTTCATAATAAATTCAAACCATTGAAAATATAATAAATTGCCTCAATATGTATAAATAGAAAGAGGCAATGAGAGGGACTGAAATACCTTCTGGGGGCCTGAACCCTGTTGCGGAATCAGCCTCAGTGTAATATTGGAAGAAATAGGAAAAGCCGAGAAAAAGAGATCTAACCTTTGGAAAGATCTAGTAGGGCTTATACAATCAAAGATTCTTCTGGGTGACTACAACCTGTTGAGATCGAATGAATGCAAAGTCACCGTAAAGCTGCGCTGAGAGTTTTAACAGGGATCCTAACGGGACATTCTCGCCTGAATGAGCACCCGAAAAAGCTCAAAATAGTGGAGAAAGAAGAATGTAAATTTTGTGGCATGGAAGGCGAAACCTGCATCAATCCTATATGATCGTAGGAAAACATATTTTTTTGGCTGGACGCGTTTGCCATGAATTTTCATCAAAAAATAATCTATCGAATACCATACAAGAATTCGATAGCCCTTCGGGCTCTCGTATTTACTGCCTGATAACTAATAAAAAGTTTTTCAAAACCTGTCAAATTATTTTCAACTTATTCTCACTTTCTTAGGATATTTACTTCCGCTTGAGGAGCTTGATCATTTATTTTATTTCACATCATTTTCTGCTCATCCATTCTTACTTAGTGATATCCCGGAAATATTTCTTCCTTTCCCTAAGATAACTATATCTAAACTACGCCCTTCTTATTGAAGGATACACACAGAGAAAGAGAGAGAGCGTGAAAGAAAGAAAAAAGGAAGCTGTGACATAACTCATTTAAGATATATAACGTCAGCATGTGTGATTCCTAAATAATTTATTTGGAGAAAGAAACCGGTGGCAGAAGGATATGGTGAGATTTTCAGAATGCCATGTGCGACACTTCAACTTGCCAGCGGATATAAATTTATATACTCCCGAGAGAGACTAACGTTCATATGGAATTATTTCGTAAAACATTAAAGGTGATTAATGGATATAATTATTATTGTAGCTGTAGCTACAAGTACATAGTTAAACAGAATTACATACGATGTAAAATGCTGCTACCTTCATTTCAGGAAAAAAGGAACAAAAACGTATGTTCATTATAATTAAAAATGGTGTTCTTTTTAGTTCTTTTTCCACTTTGCTCCAAATATTTTTGTACAATAGGGTTGCATATACAATAAGAAGACGCGGAAAACAGTGAAATACTACCAGAATGCCAAACAGGCTTTCGTAAATCTCGCGATTGCAACGATAATATTTTTATATTTCATGCAATTATTAATAACTATTTACGTCTTTCCTCAAGGAAACTTTTTGTTTTATTCGTTGATTTTAGAAAGGCCTTTGATTATTTGGATTATAGCGTACTCTGGGAAAAGCTTTATTTACAAGGTGTTAGTTCAAAAATCCTCAGAATTCTTCTTTCCTTCTATAACTCAGCACATTTTTATATAGAACAAAACGGCAATGTCTCAGATAAAATTAAAATAACGAAAGGTGTCTTACAAGGTGACTCGCTTAGTCCCCTTCTTTTTTCCATATTTATCTCTGATCTGGATAGCTATTTCAAAAAACATAAAAGTAAAGGAGTTACATTAAATGAAACAACGAACATTAACATGCTAATGTATGCAGACGACCTAGCCCTATTTGCTGAGTCACAAATTGAAATGTCCCATAATTTAAAAATCTTAGAGTCATACTGCGATAAATTCAATCTTGAAGTTAACACGTCAAAAACAAAAATTATTGTCTTCCGGAGAGGATCTAACTTGGGTAAACAACCGCAATTCACATATAAAAGCTCTAAAATAGAAATAGTGAATTCCTACGAGTATCTAGGTGTAATTTTTTCATTTAATGGACTTTTCATGAACAACCTCAAAAGCCGTGAGCAGAAAGCAAGACTGTCCCAAGGTTTAGTTCTGAAAAAACCATAAATTGTTCACACATTTCCGACATAACCCCAATTAAAACCCTATATAATAACGTAGTCGTACCAACTTTCACATATGCTAGCAGTATTTGGGCCCTACGTTACTTAGAAGAAGCTGAAAAAATGCAAAATAATTTTTGGAAAAACCTACTTTTTTTACAAAACTGCACAGCCGCATATGTAATCCGAACTGAGGTTAATATTTCTAAGCTGGGTTATTTTATTATAAAGCAAGCTATAGAGCTTCTGAATAGAATATACAATCATGAGAACAACAGATACACTCACAAAGCTCTTGTCCGTTTGAAAAAACTATATAACGCTGATAATGTCAACTTGAAATATAATATAATTGGATTAGTCAATTTCAAGCTTGTTTAGGAAAATATTGCCAGCTCGAATTAAATATTGCCCATATAGGGGTCATTGATAAAGAATATATCTTATCTAAGTTCTTGAGCCACAACTATAGGGAAGATATGAATAAAATTCTACTCAGCACATATAATTCTCGTTAAAAATTCTTATTAGGAGACCACATTCCATTTGAAACCACCAACTATATGAAATACCCGTTTCCCCTTTATATTAAGAGATTAATGGCACAATTGCGAACTGCTAATGTTGAAAATTTGTACATATATATAAATAACACCCCGTATACAATTAAGACAAAACTAACCCGTTCAATTTGCAATCAATTAACACCCGAATCACTCGAACATATACTTATGACATGTCCTATGTATAGCGGCTTAAGAACTATACTTGCCAAATCCGGAAGATATTCAGATGATTTAGACGCTCCATTAACCCCAAACGATATCTCGGTATTGAAAAAGATATTTAAATTTCTCAGCGAGGCGATGAAATTAAGATCGTTTATCATAAATGAATAACTGATTGCACCTCCATCTCTATTACTATTCAATCTATATTGTTATTTCTTTATGACATATTACTTTTTATATTTACTTGTTTTTCAATTTAAGATAACCATAACAAGCAAACAATTTGTAACCAACTCTACACCTTGTTCATGTATAAATTGTAATACCGAAGAGCAATATATATTATTATTATTATATACAATAAGAAGGAAAAAATCGAAATCCAAATTTTTCATTTAATATGTCAGCTTCATACACTACAGCGACTTTTTTTCACAAAAGTAAGACCTGAGAGATATTTCTTCCCCCAAGTTTCCAAAGAAACTCTCAGAGATTAATAGTCTCTCCATACCTATTTTTCCGTAGGAATTTGAGGATATTGATTTACCACAGCTTAGGTAAGTGTCCCTTTGCTATCCAGTAGGTGTTGAGCACTAGGATTCCGTAGTGTCATGCAATCCACAATCATACGAATTGAGGTTTCTTCTTCTATTCCACAGAATTTAATTATTTCTGCTCTACTAGTTTAAGCTCTCTGAATTGTATTAAAACACTTTCCAAAGCTCTTAGTACAGTGTTACACTGGATAAGGTCCTTTCACAGGTATTTTAACAACGCTTATTGATTGTTCTTTTTGACAGGTATATAGAGAATAGGAATGCAATTATCCCCCAACTAACGTTGTCAGATAGACTTAGGACAAGAATGTCAATGTAATTTTATATTTGATATAAAAGAATGAAAACTACAAATTTTACACGGCGCAGTCAGTAAACCGTCGTCTCTGAATTGAGTTGAATGGTAATTGAAATGATGGATGACGAAAAAAAGCACTTAACACAGATTCAGGTACAAGCAAACACCAAACTAAGTTATGCTGTACCGCCCACACCTCTTCAAATAGTACGACAGAAAGTTGGGGTTTATTTCGCCAAACGCTCGAAATATACATGGACAAGTACAAGTTGAACGGATGATTCAAGAGAATGTTGAAGAAGTCACATTTAGATGAATCCGATTTCCACATATGTCGTCTGGAATTGATAAACACTTCAGTCTCAACAAATATTTAGAGTTAAGCACAAATTCTCTACAACAGGAGATAAAGAACAACCATTCCGATTTCTGAAAAATTGCTGAAAACGGTCATTCGGTCGAAGAAGAAGATTAAGCAGGAGCTGAAGAAGAGACAAGTGAAGATGAAACAGCAGTTTGATAGAGGGGCAAGAGAATTGAATAGATTGGAAATAGGAGGAAGGGTAGAGGTGGAAGATATTAAGAGCAAAAGTGGATAAATGTACAAGTTGTAGAAGTGAGACATATGGATCGTACAAGGTAAGAATTTCTGGTACCAACCAAGAAGTTGTCCGATATAGAAAACACCTAGTAAGCCGCAGCAACAACTAGAGTCAACAGAAACATAAAAACAATATTGGAGAAGAAATATTTCAATGAACAATATAACGAAGATCAGCGAAAAAAGTAGAATAAATTCCGATGTGGTAACTCATACATCCCGACATACAAACACAAAATCTGGAAAACACATCAAATACAAATTTTACGATTACAGAACAAAGAACAAGGTATGGCAGAGAAATAAACGCACCTGACAAGTTAAATATATAGAGTGCTTATGGCACATAATATAATTGTTACAGCATGGTGTTTTGTTTACTTTTGACTTGTAACAGGGCTTTATATACTTTTATTTTGCAAATTTAATAAGTTCTTTCTATCAATATTTCAATTGATTGGATCACAGATCAGTTAAAATAAAGTGCAGTTTATAATTTCATGAGCATTACAATTTTATTTTGACGAGCCCAACATCAATAGACACGGGAACTCGGTTTTACGTCTACATTATACATCGTGCTCATTGGTATAATGCCTGCGAGCTGTGATATGCTACTTCGCTGCCGGCTTTAAGGGCCCTACACGACAGTTGTCCCTGACATGGTCACCCATCCAAGTACTAATCACGTTAGACACTGCTTGACTGTAATTATTGCATCAAAGGCATCCCATCACAGTGCTGGGTCGTCGCCCATGGTGAAACTTTGTTCAAAATGGTTGAGGAAACTTTACTATCTGATAGTCAATGATTTTATATTCGAAGGAATCCAACGGAACAAAGTACCTAGGGGTACATTTTAAGCAAAGGCTTCCATAGATCACTCACCTTTAAAAGATAGCATAGAAAGGTACTAATGCTTTCGGCAGATGCAGAAAAATGTCTGCAAAAAACTGGTGAGCTATAGGGAACATTCGCCAACTTTCACAACATGATAAGCAAAAATAGGAAAGCTGTAAAAGCTGTAGTAAATATGTTAACATGACACTGTAAGCTTAACACCCACGCAAAGTTATAGGTTTGACTGACGAATCCATGTGCAGATTATGTCACCTAGACGAGGAAACTGCAGAGCACATCCTATGCCAGTGTGACTGCTTGGTGAATGTGCGGTTTCTTCAGAAACATTCGGTAAGAAATGACTTGAAGGTTTCAAGGCTGATTGGCTAGTGTTCAATTACACATATCGTTAAAAACTCATTTTCACGAATCTCAACATGTAACTTCTTTTCGGTGGACTTTGGAGATTGATGAAAATTAATTCTGAAAATGATTCGGATATGAAGTTTTGAATAGACACCTTGTATAAACTCAAGTGAATACAAAAATAAAATATTTAGGACTTGATGATACAGAAACAAAGGATTTGGGAGAATCTTGGTGATTTAAAGTAAAAAATGAGAAACCGACTTTACAAGGCACATTTTTCCATCAGACTCAGGAATAGAGTAAAAACTGGACAGCATACTGTCTGTTTTAGAAATAAATCCAGGTATACGTACATTTATGTAGCTGGAGGCTAAGAAAGCAATTATTCAACGTAGATAGAAATATGCTATTTCAAGCGTGCCTTCAGGAGAATGCACGTTTTTGTTGTAGCTCGTGTCGATGTTAAAATTTTGATTAAACTTAAAGTACATAAATAAAATATAGTAGGCAAATAGATCAGGTTATAAAAAAATAGTTATTTATGTAACAAGTGGTGCTTTTTTCAGGAATGTGAAAATGGACATCGTCAATTCTATGAGCGGGAAAAATACACTTTATGCGCTTGTTGCATACATTATTTTTCTACAATAATTCAAATATTTTGTTTGAGAAACTTTATTAATTCGAGAAATAATTTATATACATTTATACTAAATGTGAAATCATTTGATTTAATATATCCTTTTTGACTTCAATACTTTCTTTGTTTGATATCGAAATTATATCACCTTCGAAAAAGTGTTTATTCCCACGGCTTGAAATTTTTCGGTTCTATATTCTATCTACAAAAAATCGGTTGTGGTTAACATGCTTCGGTCGATGGGACCAGGAACCACTATTATTTGTATATTTCGATAATATTCAAACCGTCCATAGGTGCAATTCTGTAAGCAAATGTTAAATTTTAACGCACAGTTAAAAATAAGACAATCTTCTAACCCATTTTTGCTAGTCTGTATGTATATTAAGTTTTAACGTATTAACGGAAAACTCTTTATTGGATACCATACATGTTAAAATTTGAATCATAATCTTGACTATGTATAGATTAAAACATTTAAAATAGCGTAAACTTTGTCAAATTTAACGGCGTACCGTTAATTTTCAACCACTTCTTATAGAATTGACCCTCATTTCAGTTTCTCCATAACCGTGAATGTTCGTTGTCTGTGTGTGTTTTTGCATCGGGAATTTTGATTAACAAGACTGCACCCTAGTGTGAATAGCGAGTCTATGCAATTCGTATCCTCGACAAGCGCCAAAGATTCCGAAAATAAGTATCACCTACAAAAAAACTGTACAAATCATTTCAATACTTGAATAATGTTCAAAAGTTTGACCTCCATCATCACCTAAGCATACATCTTTGGGTGCATCCAAGAGAAATGTATATATTTCTTCTCTCAACCAAATTTCCCATTCCTTCGCTTGGCATCCCACAGATTGTTGCTTCAAAAAAGCAAAGAGCTTCGGATAATTACTTATGTACATTATTATATTAATGTGGATTTGAGTTTATAGTAGCTTGACCATGGAGTAGGTTGAAGCTCTGTTGGTTTTAGTTTTCTCTCCGAAATATGCATGTTATGGGCAACTTTACATATTCTTCTTTTTTTGCCACTCTACAAAGCAATTATGCAGCAATTTGACGTATAGACGATTTCTTCTGCAGTGCAGTGCAGCTTGACTCATCATTGCTCAGAATCACCTTTTTAGAAATACTTGGATAATTATTATTAACAAATGACCAGTATTAACAACCAACACCTTCAACAGCAGCTCTTTCACTAGCGACAAACTGTCAAATAACTATTATTGACAGCTAGACCCTGTACATGGCAACTGTGATGGAGTTCATATAATAACCTTTTGGTATGCGTTATCGATTGTTAATGTCTCTCTAGCACATTACATTGTAAGGAATGGAAAAAATGGCAAGTCTGTGAATCATCCTTATCAAAAGATTACAATAATGAACCGTTTATAGTATATTACGTAACGTGTGTGGTAAGGAGCATTTTACGCACGAATGAAAAAGTTACGCACGATGCCGCGTAGCGGCGAGTGCGTAATTCCGTGAGTGCGTAAAATGCTCTACAACACGAGTTACGTACTATACTTTACCTACGACCTACTTGTACTTGTATTTTTCATAAGAAGCATAAGAAATAACAGTTACATAATTAGAGGTGCTTGGTAAACTCCATCTTTATTACTCTATTACCAATGAAAGAAGCACATTAAAGAACTAACGTCTAATCATTATTAATATATTGTTGATAATCGAAAGTCCATTTTTCAATTATAATCAATACATATACATAGCCCTTTGGGCTTTTCATAGTTAAACGTGGCCAAATCGAATGTTTTCAAATAGTATATTTTGAATAAAATGGAGACGTCTATTGACAGTTGCTAAGATGTTGCTAGGGAAGCCGTGCGATTTACTTTACAGCTGTGCGTTTTTTTTACAGTGCGTAATAGACGTCATTACATTGATACCGACTGTGTGTTATTGACTGATTACAGGGGGGGTCGTAGGTAAAATGTATTACAAACGTTAACCCTAATCTTGGACTTGAAAAACTTTAATCAGTCGATGTTTAGATTACGCGCCAGCGCGACCTATCAATCGGGAGAAATTACACCAAACAAAATAGGATGCTGAAGTCCCTTTCGTAGCGGCAATGTGTCTTACGTCTTTTTCTACTGTCCCACTGACAGTTCTCATCAGGTCTGTACTTTGTTGTCTATGGTCAATTATTATTTATGAAAAGTGAATATTAATCTTATTGTTATATTTATTCAAATAATACAAAAATATGCCTGGATACATGGAAATATATCAGCATTTTGAAATTCTCCAAGTATTTTCAGTAAGAAAAAGAAGCTGGTAATTATTAATTTCATAGTCTTATCGAATTTGGCTGAATACGATCCTGATGATGTTTTCAATCAAATTCAAGGTTAGGTACATGTCAAAATAGCAAATGAAATAAACGACATACCCAAAACCCGGATATACGTCACAAACGATGACGTAGACCAAAAAGGGTATTGAATGTACTATATCTCAAATCGCAATCGCAATGAGGGTCAGATTCAGGCTATGTTCCGATAAGCACTGTGAAGTGTGACGTGAATTTCGTATACTGGGAAGCCGATTCCTTATATACTGTTTAAAACGGAATGTATTCCATTATATTGATATTTTTTGTGAATTTTTCAATCAAATGATAGCGTATATCAAAGCTTTTTGTTATATTTCCCAATTTTTTGGTTTATTCGGTAGGCGAAAACAGTTGTGAGACTCACATGCAGAAAACGCTTTAGCAGCCCTTAACTATCAGTTGCCCTCGCTTCGCTATGCTCGCTCGTGCATCTAATACTCTTGGGCAGCTAAAGCTTATTCACTGCCCTCGAGACAAAATATACTATTTTGTCACCAATGTCCTGTCATTAATGGAAAATCATAGAGTGGAATATTGAACATGAATTTTGCTATTTATTTGTCAGAAATATGGTCTCTTATTTGTATGAAAGTATCAAATATCCCATATTGAAAAGCAGTTGGCGCAGTGCAGATATCTATTTACACAACGAACAATTTCCAAAGTGGTCCTTAATAGGGAAATGCACGCATTCGCGCCGCTCTGTTCCAAATATACAGAACGTAATTAAGCAGTAAACCTGTTTGTTCACGTGAAAGGAATATATTTGCGTACAGCACAATATTTAAATGGAATATGTAATGCCTCTCACGGCGGCCGACGAATACAAGTTAAATTCAAATTTTTGGTTGATTTGATAAAAATTCAATTATTCAATCCATTTTTTATTCACATCGTGAATCAATACCTATTCAGATTTATTTCCGAATGATGGAATGGTAAAAATGCCAGATAACATCAATTGTATAAATAAACCGGTCTGCACTATGTGAGGGAAGTTTGCAACAATTTATAATTTATTTGATATAAAATGGAAAATATAAGCTCTTTCATATTCGGTTAACCAGTTATTGGAATATTCCAAAATTGGTTCGAGTCGTGACTGCAAAGAAATGAAGGGTACCACATTGGAGATTATATCGTTACTACAACCACAGTATAGGAACGACGTCACACTCGTGACGTCACATTCCCCAGTTCTCTGTGACCAACATCGTTTGGATGAGTATCGCATTCGGCGGCCAGTGCTGTGCTGCGATCCAACCAAAGTGTAAATGGTGAAACGGCTTTTTGGACAAACAAACATTATTATTTTTGCAGAGCATGAGCATGAGCATGAGCATATTTTTGCAATGGATAACAGTAAAAAGAAGTAAACGGGTAGTGTGTGTGTGTGTGTAAACCAATAAATATTTTGTATGAGACTATTGTTTTGATCACTCATCAGTGTACTGTTCTTCAATATTCAAGAAAAAACATTTAATACGTTCAAATCATTTTAAAACTCATGCTACCCACGCATAATATGGAAAAGTAAACTGAATCGTAAAGCGATCCGTTCGAGGTCATCAAAAGCTCTGGCAATTTATGAATGAAATTTATAATAGTTATACTACTGGTTCGTTCCTATACTGTGGTTACTACGGTATTCGGTTTTTTTCAAGTGTTTTTGTCATACTTTTGACGATAGAAAACATACACAGGAATCTTCAATGCTAAGCACTGAGCCTGAATTCACCAAGCTGCTTGGAAGAAACCGATTCGAGAAAGTAGTGGCAAATTTAAACTTGCACTCTATTAATAGTCCAGTAAATGAAGGCGAAAAATACCGTCAACATGGGCATCTGGTCCAGAAAGAATTTTTTTTCCAATTTGCAGGTAATAGTAGGTATATTGAACCCCCAAAATGTCAGGTTCCTGAAATTTGTGGGAGGATCGGAAAATGCTCTAGAGATCCCGAAAATCCGTTTTCCGCTGATATCTCCCAAACTACGATCCCTAGAGAAAATGAAGAGCAGTTCATTACCTACAAAAGTTGTCCTTACGATTTTTTTCGTTACACTAATATTTTTTGCAAAAATGGTGGTTGAAAAGTTCGCAGTTTTCTGAAACTTAAAAACTGGCGCATTTAGCCCAAAATCTGGGATAAGGGACCCTGAGAATACACCAATTTCTATGTTTAGGCATCCAGGCATTTATGGTAGATGGCGCCACCTTGCATTTACGCAACCGCGAAATAATTAAGGCTATGAAAAGAAACATGAAAATTATCGATCTCTTACCCACTCTCGGGGTCAAAAAACTTATCGCTTTCTTTAAAATTGAGACCCTGGCCTGCTTTTATTGGACAGACCAATCCTAGGAATGATTGTGTGCGAAAAGGATTGGAAGTAGACGCTAAATTTGCGAAAATAACTTTCCGTAAATTGAATTGTGGGCAGCTCTCTTTCCTCTTTTTCCTTTTAGGGCTGAGTAAGTGGTCATATCGTCTTGTCGGGTCCTTGGCCACCGATCTCCAACTTCCTGGGTGTCTTTCCTGGTCTTGCTAACATTTATTAGGTTTTCTAGTCCTCGGGTAACCGTTGTAACGTCTTCAGTCAGAGCTTGATCACAAATAAAACACACGGGCGTACTAGAATCCTCTGCGACTTCCATTTTTCTACAGGAATGAACAATATTTATCAAATTATTAGATGTCATTTCACCCACAATATTAATCATCTTAATTAAAAAAATGTAACCTCACCGTGTGCTCCAAAAAAAGAAGCTCAAGAATTTTCAATATTTCCCTATGTTTTTTATCCATAAAAATTTCAAAATTTATTATTTAATAATAACAATAAAATTAATTACTTGAATTTCACTTTTTACACTGGAATACTACTAATTTATTCTTGAAAAATCACGGAAGAGATAGTGTTTACATGTAAAATTGTCAGTTGTTGAAAAACAATGCAGCAGAAAGCATCCACTTGTACACGCACTATAGCAGAGGCCGTCGACCACACTATAGATGGGTGGCGTGGCGGCGTGTGAGAATAAAATGAGGCATCCATTACAACAAATTTAGAGACAAATTTCTTTTTAATGCATCAAATAAAATACTTGATACACATATCAAGGGAAAGTTCAGAATGTGACCTTTCATCGGGTATGATGCTTGACCGGGAAGAATTTTACTGTAAAGAGAAAAAACTGATCGAAAAAAGAAGAAGCTGTCTTTCCTCAGAAAACTGGAAATTTCCCCGATTGTCCTGAAAACCCAGGGGTCTGGGCCAAAAAAAATTATACCATCGGCAAGAGGTTATTCTAACCTTTCTCCCAATATCAATTATAAGCGGGTTTGACAGTTAATCATCGAGAAATTCCCGATAAACCAGAGCGCTCGGGAAAACTCCAGAAATCCACAGAAATCGCCTCTTGGAAAACACATTATTCAAAAAAATACGGGCGAATTATTGGTAGCATTGTTTCGGAATAAATAAGGGACCCCCCAAAGAACCATTATCCAATAGGATTGGCTGAAATAACTCTTAATAAAAATAATATGAATAAAGTCAAGGAGGCATTAAAAAATCTAGCAAAGACGAATTTTGGCCTGGTTTTCCAATGACCCAGGAGCACGAGTTAAGTGGATAAAA
This sequence comes from Galerucella calmariensis, assembly GCA_910591675.1. NCBI lineage: Eukaryota > Metazoa > Arthropoda > Insecta > Coleoptera > Chrysomelidae > Galerucella > Galerucella calmariensis. The sequence goes on along the minus strand of CAJUYG010004021.1, from coordinate 1,194 downwards.
ACACGCCTTAGTGGCCACAGATCCCTCCTTTCACCCGCACTTTGATTCATTGAAAAATATTGATTTTCACGCGAGTTATTAAAAAATTAGTAATTTACTTGGGGACGTCATGCCCTCAGATCGTGCTCTCTATAAGCTGGCCTGTAGCTGAATTTTGGGTCGGCGTTCGGTCCATTTATCTCGGAAACTATCTAATTTTTAGAAAAAATGCTGAGGATCATTTTTGTGGGTAAGGAACTGCTCTTTATTTTTCGTCTGAACAAAAATTCTCCAGTGGTCAAATCTCGGCAGATATCGCGGGAAAACGGATTTTCTGGAATTTCAGAGCTATTTCTCCACCCTTCCACAATGGTCAGGTACCTGACATTTTGGGAATTTAATGTGCCTACCATAACCTGAAAATAAAAAAAAAATTGCTCTTGCTGGACCAGTTGCCCATGTTGACACCTCCGTTCACTGGATTATAAATGGTATTTATCATTGCCAAACAGAGTCTATGTTTTTCTTGATATCTACTCGTTTCGGGATAAACTGAAAACATGCTTTGATCTCGACCATATAAGTGTCTACTCTCTGCATCTCATGGAAAAGGGAAATGATTTTCGTAGTCTAAACCTCAAACCAAATACAATCAGAAGACTATCCACCCTAATAATTGAAAATTTGTATTCGCCTAATGTAGTCCCAACTGGAGTTGTCAAAATATCTTAGGAGTTGGTTGAGCGGAAATATATAAATTTTGAATGATGCTGAATACGAATTTTGTAACCATTTATTTCAAAATTACCAGTTTGGGGCAAAGGGGACTAGAGAGAAAGAAATAAACAAGAAAAAGAAGGGAGGAAAAGAAAAAGGGAAAAGGGCAAAAGATTGAAAAAAAGGAGGCAAAAGGCAAAATGAATAGGAGAAGAGAAAGGAAAAGAAGAAGGTGAATGCGAAAAAAACGAGGAAGAGAAAAAGAAAAATGACAAAGAGAAAGTTGATATGAATGATGATTCGGTTGAGTGAACATTATTCTTTTTAACGATAAATAACATAGAGATACGACATATAGAGGCAACAAGCCATAGGGCGCTCTGTAAGTGGGAATGTCCGTCTGAACTCCAGTGGGAGAGAAAAAGGCTTTCAGACTACTTTCTAAAAGAATAAGGAAAAGGAAAAGGAAAAGGAAAAGGAAAAGGAAAAGGAAAAGGA
>CAJUYG010004020.1:0-18272 GCA_910591675.1 Galerucella calmariensis | reverse complement strand
TTAAGTTCAATATAATGTAGATTTTAACAAATTGAATTGTTTTTTTTTGTCTCTTAAGCTTTTAAATAATACAAAATGTGTCATGAAACGAATAAGAAATGAGTGTCTTGAAATCTAGTAATATTTAACAAGTTTTTCTATAATTTTTATTTTGCGAGTGTAATTTTTTATCAGAAGTAAATTACATTATTTTATTTAATATTGTGGCAGTGCCATGATACTTTATTGACTTTACCACCACTTACTATTGGTGGTGGAATTTCATCAATAAAGAGGCATTAAGTTTAAAAATTCACTTCCCCTACATAATAATTATGCAGCAATCTAATTTTTTGGTTTAATTTTTGTTTTTATAAAATGTTTTTTTTTCAATATTTTATATTTGTTATTTTTTTTTATTTGAGATGAATGGAGATTATGTGAAAGTATACTATGATAAAAAAATTAAAAATAAAAATATTATTTGTTAGTGTACCTACTTTGGAATCGTTCAAGTATTACGTAAGCACTATGGGGGGTTTTTGTTTTTCCCACTTTTGATGACATGGAGGTCTAGATGGTGATTTCGTCAGCAGTAGTTATTTAATTTTTTATATATATGGCAACCCACACATAGTCTGTGTATGAAAACGAAACGCATATTCAGGGATTCCCACAAATAATTAACATACCAATATACCAATGTTTACGTTAGCATGGGCGGAGAGGGGGTGAGATCTTTGATTACTTTTGCTGGGGAGTGGGAAGGGGAGGAATAATTGTAGTAAATCTACTTAGGTAATACTTGAACGACCTCTTTCAACAGTTTTGTCTGTACCTTATTTGTTTCTCGAATGTTACCAAATATAACTTTTATGACAGTTAATATAATAGAATTAGAATGTGTGAACAAAGTGTATATGTGTATGTAAAAACTAAAAATGATATTAAACATAAAGGTTATGCTCATTAAATGTGTTTTATTCAACGATACTTAAAGGTGAACTGAGGAATAAAACAGTGCTCTGTTGTGGTAGAAAAGCTCAATGCTAAAGAAACGGGGATATTTGAACTACTTTTCCACCGAAAGCGACAGTACCTGGACATTATTATTGTCTCCGTTTTTGTTCCTAATAGACCGGTAGCTCTTGACACGTGTAGGCTTTAATATTTTAAATGGAAGTCGTTTAATGTGAGAAACAAGTAGAATAAGGCTATTGGCCAAGACCCAAACTTTCTAATCGACGCTACAGCTAGAGTACCTATAGATACATTAAAAATCATATTTGGAAAACTATCAAGAATTATGGAAAAAACACATTTTAGAAAGAACAGCCCCGAAAAGTACACTGGTCATTGTATAGAGGCTAAAAGAGCCGTGTATTTTTTGTAAAAAATGTACGGGAACAGGTATTTTTTTCTGAATATGTTCAGGGGTGTCCCTTGGATGTAAATCCAAGTTGGCGTCAAGGGGGGGGCTTCACTTCAGCCACCATCTTGAAAAACATGTTTTATTAAATATCTCCCGAACCGCGCATCGTACGACAAAAGTTGTGAAGATCATTTTTGTAGATAATAATATTTGCCATTTTTTTTTGTATGACGCATAAGTTTTTAATTATAGCCCTCCAAACTTTTTTCAATATGGTTTTTGCTAAATATTTAGTTAATGGTCAACGATAAACTCAAAATGGTGGTAATTGAATTGTAGAGCATGAAATTTTCTATAAATTTTATTCGAAACTTTTTCCCGTTGCACTTATAGTTTAGGAGCTGCAGCTTGGTAAAACTTGCTACTCGCTCATTATCAGTGGCAATATTGCTCGTTGTATACGAAAACCATTTCATAACGCATAAAATGGCATGAAATGTTCAAAAAAATGTCAATACAGCTGTGTATCGAATCAATTGGAATTATAAATAATGTGGAGAACAACTAATAATTCATCGATCTTTATTGTTGCTTAAAATGGTATCATCATATAAAATTGTCAATGTAGCAAAAAACAATAGTGCATCACGCTACATTGTAAGAATTGTTATTGTTATTCTTAATATTATTATTAATATTATTATTATTAACGTTATGCTTGTATTATGCTATTTTATATTGTACAGTATTATTTTATATTGTATATTATAATTATATTTAATCCAGAAAATAGAATACAAATATGCAAATTTAACAATTATAAAATTTGCATACCGCTGCAGAGACATAAGTCTGTCCGCAGTCTGGCTTAAAACTACCTTAGAACTAAATTAGGTCAGTAAAGCTTACATACTAAAAAAAAACTAAATCAAAAATAGTTTTTGCAAATTACAATAGAAAATAATCTCAATGCTTACAATATAATCTTTGATTCTGACTCATTTTCGTTTCTATAATATAAACTCAAAATTTTTTTGTAGCTTCTTTTAAGGCTTTTTTAACATTTTTGTTATTTACAATTGGAATTATTTTCTTGTTATTTGGTAATTTATTAAAATAATAATGAGCACAATAAATGTGAGACCTTCTACCAATTTCTTTTTTAACTTTTGGTAGAACTAGATTTCTATACCTAGTCCTCTCAGCATTATTAGTGTAACCTTCACATAGAGTAGGATAATGATAAAATAGGCATTCAAGAATATATTTGTTTCTTAACTGTAATGGTAAGTTAGTGGCATTATCCTCTTTTAGGATTTTGATTACTTTATTGTGTATAGACAATAAATTTTTCAAATGACTTTTAGCAGCTGATCCCCATGCTATTATGCCATACGTAGCTGCACTGTAGTATATTCCATACATAATATTGATTAATAATTTGTTAGATAAAATAGGCTTTAGTTTTGAAAGAACAAATACAGTATACTTAAGCTTTTTGGTTCTAGTAATTATTTCCTTCTCCCATCTCAGATGCTGGTCAATTATTACACCTAAGTACTTAACATTGTTAACCACAGAAATACTCTCAGTTCCAATTTTTATTGTAAAGTGAAGGGGAACGCTGTCAAGATAGTTACCGAAAGTTATACAGTGAGTTTTTTTAATGATTTATAATGATATATAATTTTATTTTTTAATAGAAGGATAAAGAGGTTAATGGTATTCAATTTGAATTTTTTATTGTTTTAAATTTAACGTTCGAAAAATCGCTAACCCGTTTCAATTGTTGCAAATTTTGTAAAATACTGTGTATACTCGTCTGCACTTTATTTTCTTTGTCTAAAATTGTTGTCGAAATCTCTAAAAGAAAAAGAAGTGTGAAGCAAACTGAGCTAACAACCAAGAGGTCCTAGGTTCGAAACCCGTTTTGGACCCAGGTTTTTCCCCTTTCTCAAAAACATATTTACATGTGCTTATAAATCAAATAAGTAACGAGAGAAACTTAGACGCAACATAATATATTGGGAAGAACAGAATTATAACACACAATTCGAAAAATATATACAATTTCCTTCATATCTGACCACATGTAGTTACTGCGCATGCTTGCTCCCTGTGACCGTTACTTTTAAGTCACAAACAGGCGAGGGAACGACCCTAGTGCATGATGAATATGCACATATTAGACAGCATTATAATTTCGTTATAATCTAATTTACAGCGCAATAGCTCCTAAACTAAAAATGCTACGGGAGAAAAATTTCCAATGAAATTCATAGAAAATGTCATGCTCTACAATTCAGCTACCACCATTTTTAATTTATCATTGACTGTGGAACGTACAAAAAACCTAACCGGTGAATTGAAACGCCTCAGTCTGGAGTAAGTTTTAAAGTTGAAAATAAACGAGAGTTGATGATATCTTATGAAAAAACTTGTATTTTTCAATCTACTTTGACAATCTATATAAATTAAAAATGACAAATATTGACAACTATTTTCTCTAAAAAAATACTTAGTTACAAAAAAGATACATAGTGAACACTAGCATTTTCCAACACACTCCCACCTTGTGCCATGCTTCTCAGTGGCACAACTTCTCATGAAAATATATGACACAAATCTAGACGGGGGCTTAACTTGTCTTCTTTGCAGTTCACATCTCACAGAATCATCTTCTTCGGTCTCTATTTCAAGGGGGTAAAGTCTTTGAATGGGTCTCATTAGAGAACCCGTTGAAGTTCGAACTTTTACCAAACGAATTTTTCCATCTTTTCCGGGAAAAATATCTTCTATTATACCCAAAGGCCAATCAAGTCTCTTCATATGCTCGTTTTCGATAATCACAATTTCTCCTTTAATAACTTCTCTGGATGTTTTTCTTTTCATATGCAAGACTAGCTGGCTAAGGTATTCTTCTCTGAATCTTTTTCTCAAATTCATTCTAATCTTCTGAATGTATCTCAGATGTCTTTTAAGTGATGTAGCATCAATTTCGTCCATACAAGGGGTTCCGATTTCCTTAACATCTTGAAGAAAAATAGACGGGGTAAGAACAACTAAGTCATTTTTCGTGTCTGTAATATATGTGAGAGGCCGTGAATTCATTACAGATTCACATTCGCATATAACTGAAAAAAGCTCTTCATAGGTCAGACAAGCTTTTCCAAGTTGTTTCTTTAACAGCTGTTTCAATATGCCTATCAGACGCTCCCACCATTCGCCCCACCAAGGAGATCCAGGAGGGTTGAATTTCCATTCACGTAAAGTTTCATCATATGTATCATAATAACCATCTTTTTCTAATTTCTTAATAAGATTATCTAATCGTTTTTTGGCCATATCGAAATTATTAATAATTGGAGGATGTCCATCAATCCAAGTCAAACCTACTTCATATCTTCCTTCGTTATTGATACAAATCGACTCTAGGAAATTTTCCATTGTATCTTCTTCCATCTTCTTTCGCTGATTTCGTTTCTCAGGATCCGATGTACCCAACGTTTCCAAGTCCCACAAATGTGAGATATCATTATTACAGAGTGAAGAAGAAACCAGCATTGAAGAAGCATATGAATTTCTAGAATGGTCTCTGGGAATTTTTCCCATCACAACCCAACCCAACATAGTTTCCATTGCTACCAATCCACATCGCAGAGAATATCGTTTTCCGGTAAAAAGTTTTCCTGCAATATCAGCTCCGATTAAAATTTCTATTGGACCGTCGTTCGTATCTGAAATTGAAACACCTAATTGACGAAGTTCGTTCATCCATGGACCTTGGGATATAGAAGCGACATGACTACAAATCAATGGTTGATCAAGAGCATCAAAGTTACAAATATACTTTTCGTTCAAATTTTTTAGAGTAATGCGATATCGATTATGATGACTAGTTTCCGAATTTGTTCCTCCAAATAGAGCATGGATTAATTGTTCTGAACCTAAAGATTCGTATCCCATTTCGATTGCAACATGTTTCACAATATATGATCGTTGTGATCCAGTATCAATTATTGCTCTAACCAATCTAGTTTTAAAATTACTGCTTAGCTGCACAACGAGTGTTTGAAGGATAATTTCATTGTGATACGTGGTCTTTGATAAATTATCAACAATCGCAGAAGCATCATTTGTGGTTAAAATATTTGATTCTAAGACAGGTTTTCTCTTACAGCACATGAGAGTAGCATGTTTCTCGTTACATTTAGAACATCTGATATCTAGTTTGCATTTTCTTGCTAGATGTCCAAATCTTAGGCATAAATAACATCTACCGTGATCAATCAATACCTTCTTTTTCTCATCAAATGATAGCTTTCTCATCTCATCATCGTCACAATCTGAAGAATGATGTAATTTATTGCAAAAAACACATCTGGGAGATTTATTTTTGTTAAATAACCCGGACGCAGTAGAGACGGAAGGTAATTTTGATTGAGTTTCTCATTGCCAAAACCAGAAATGGCCAATGAAATTCTTTCTTCGTTCTCCACTTCTTTTTTAAGAAAATTCATTAATAAATCTAATAGATTTTTTGAAAATAATGAAACATCGTACTTTTCACTGCGCTGCCATACCCTCAGTAAACTTTCTGGTAAACATGATTCTACAAGTGGATAAAGCATTGCTGCACAGGTATCGGAATTCACTCCCAAAGTCTCAAGTGATCGTAATTGTGATTCGATTTGATCAAACAGATAACTGAGTTTCAATTTCGAATTAAAATTATTTAAAATCAATTTTAAAAGTTGTCTCACATAAAATTCTACCAATAAATCGTCCCTACCAAAGCGGGATTTCAAACACTCGATGACCTTTGGGTAATTTTCTTTGGTTGGAGGATAGTTTTCAACAAGTTGACGAGCTCGTGATTTTATTGAAGTTGCTTGAATAAGGTATTGAAATTTGTCCTCAGTCGGTATAAATTCATCTTCATGTATGCGTTTAAATTGGCTCCAGAATGATAACCAATCTTTTATATCACCATCAAATTCCTTAAGTTCTATCAATGGCAATTTCACTCTACGTTGGTTATGGCAAGAATGATTAGAGTTAGATAATTCAGATAAAGCATCCTTATTCAAGCTTCTTTCTACTTTAGCCTTAAGTCTAGTATACTTCCCTAAGATTTCATCTGCTCTAGAAGTCTCAGCATCAATGTCCTCGGCCGGCGTATCATCTTCTAACATCAGGTTCAACATTTGTCTATCAAGTTCCATTAAGGTTTCTATCTTCTGATCCAACACTTTGAGATTACCATGAAGATCATCAATGTCGTGATTCGGGTCCATTAATAATTTCATCGACTCTTGATATAATCGTTCGAACGAAGTTCGATATGTGGTTACAGCTTTCAATACCTTCTCCATTGTCCTGTCACGGTCGCCAAAATGTGGAACGTACAAAAAACCTAACCGGTGAATTGAAACGCCTCAGGTCTGGAGTAAGTTTTAAAGTTGAAAATAAACGAGAGTTGATGATATCTTATGAAAAAACTTGTATTTTTCAATCTACTTTGACAATCTATATAAATTAAAAATGACAAATATTGACAACTATTTTCTCTAAAAAAATACTTAGTTACAAAAAAGATACATAGTGAACACTAGCATTTTCCAACATTGACCATTAACTAAATATTTAGCAAAAACCATATTGAAAAAAGTTTGGAGCGCCATAATTATAAAAACCTATGCGTGATAATAAAAAAAGTTTTCGATAAAAAAGATGGCAAATATTATTATCTACAATAATTACCTATCTCCACAATTTTTGTCGTATGATGCGCAGTTCGCGAGATATTTAATGAAACGTGTTTTTCAAGATGGCGGATGAAGTGAAGCCCCTCCATGACGCCAACTTGGATTTACATTCAGGGGACACCCCTAAACATATTCAAGAAAAAAAATACCTGTTCCCCTACATTTTTTTCAGAACCTACTTTTTTGGCTGGTGTGCTTGGACTAATACGTCGAGCGTCGAAGCAAAGGTCTGAAACTGCATTCACTGGTCTTGAAGAAGTATTTGGGATATCAAAAGCTGCTGAACCCCAGGCAACCACATGACGTCAGATGACGTTATTGAAACGTGCCATTTAGGTTAATTACTTACGTTATGTACACTAGCATTTATTCTTGGAGGCTGGAGACTGTCATTCTCAAATGGAAAAAGATAGGAGATGATTCTAACCAGAAGGACGAAGAGCTGTTTTATTTTTTAATCCGAATAATTCATGTGATTTTTGAATCCATCATGTTGATTTTCAATTTGTTCTTGGTGTTTATCGGCATTGGTGTTCCATCCGCTGTTTATTTAGGACCAATCAGGTATCCATGTAACAAATATTTTGTGTATGATTTCACCAATATGGCTTATGTAGTTGTTCAACTTGAAGGTGTTGCTGGGAGTTGCTTTGACAAAGTGAATAACTCCAGATAAACGAGTAGTATATTGGGTCCACGCACGTGGTCGTACATCTCGGTGGAATCAAACTAAACATCAGTCGTACCGGAGACACGTGCCGAAACAGGAACACAGCAAAATCCAGGTCAGAAAACCCTCGGAGGCATTAACGAACGAAATATTAAACCTCAGCAAGAGGTAGCCTAAGGAAGTACATGAAAACAATCGGCATAGGGAGATAAATTTAGTTATCAGCAGAACCTTTCAGAATTGACAATTTGATGCAAATATACAACGTAAGTTTATATTTAGTTATTTTGTTAATGAAGAATAAGTTAATCGAAAACTGTTTTCTGCGCCTTTATGCCTGTGCAAGCCATAATGTGTATAAACTCGTATAAAGTTTGTGTACATTCATATAGCTCAAAAACGCTCGGTTGATGGAAAATTATATGGAAACAGTCCTTGGACCATGCATGCGTGTTTGTTAAATAAAAAGTAATCATTCTTTAGCTTATGGGAATTTTATCTGACGAAAAAAATTCCGCAGTATGTCGTTTGTCACAGCTGACAGTGATGACGTGCTGTCAATGTCAAAAATGACAAGTGTATAAAAAATTCACGTATATATTCCTGTTGCAGTAGATTTAATTTATTAACTTAATTAAAAATGTTTTCAATCGGCGATATTCCTTGATTATTAATAAAAACAATGATAATAGTGTGTTTTGAGATACGTTACCTGCCACAACTCTCGTTAATGTATCTCTATTGATAGATTAGATGTGATAAATATTTTGGGGCACACTGAAAAGCAATTTAAGGGCTAGATGCCGCCCTGGAGGCATTCCAATCAGGACTGCGGCCAGGATGCTCAGCCTTGATCAAGAAATTGGAGCCTGGGATTCTGTTTTACTTGAACCCTTAACTGAAGATTCATTTGTAACTAATTTACAGCAACGTTTTAAGAGAGATCATATTTATACTTACATAGGAAATGTTCTTATTTCGGTTAACCCATACAAAAAACTCGCTCTGTATTCTGCAGATCTCGCTGAAGCTTATGTTAAAAGAGGACCATTCCAGTTACCACCACATATGTAAGTAATTAAGTATCTTAACTTATATTAAAAGTACCTACAGCGCGTAAATAACAAACGGAATAAATTCATTATTTGGCTTGCTATACATATTTATAAAAAATCTCGATACACATCATATTTAAATTATAAATTGACATTCTTCAACCTGAAAATCCGATCCTACCTTCAACCACCTAAAACCTCAGGTGCAAACCCTTTTAAATGTATTGCATGTGCTCTTCTCTCATCCAGTGAGAATTTTCCGTTGACCAGTACTGGCAAATTATCCGATTACCATGACTGTTTAGTGAAAAAGTGCACTCATAAAAAAACATCAAGTATTCTAATTTGATAATATTGTTTTACAACATGTATTTTCAATGGATACCATCTGCAAAGCACATTGCTAAGGCTTTTGCTTACCAAGACCTAAAGGGGAAATGAGTTTTTGGTATATTGTAATAAGTTTTGAGTACTTATATTATAGCAAATTGCAGTAACCACATGCTTTTATTTTATTATATCTTAATTGTTGTAATAAACTTGAAAACAAGTGACATTTTTGAATAGAGAATGAAGAGACCTTCCAAACGATATATCACAAGCCTATACTTCCCATTTAAAAAATTGGGGGTTGTACCTGAGATTTGAAGGGTTGAAGGTAGGGATCGCATTTTCACATTGAATAATGTAGATTTATAATTGAAATTTGATGTGGTCAGTGATTTCTTATGAATATGTACAGTAACTGAAATAATGAATTTATTTTGTTGTTCTCTTACATATTTTTGTTTAAAAATCCATTATTAAATATGATGTACCTAGTTGACAATCCATATATACATTTTAATTTCAACAATAGCGATATTTTACTTAACTGATATATTTTAATACCTATTATGCTCTTAGAATTTTTAAATATAATTCTACCATTTCATGAGAAATATCCATAATAATTTTCCTTAATCCAAACAATGTGCAATGGTGATATTGAGGATGAAATAATATTTTTTTAGATATGCAGTTGCTGGAACAACCTATAGATGGCTCAATGACAAAAATGAGGACCAATGTATTATTGTGACAGGTGAGTAATATTTCTACACTGATTTCAAATCCACTCAACAAGTTTAAAAATCAGTACCATGAAATATGATTTTGTAAATTCAAAACCCATATTATGGTCCATAAGAAGAAATGAGTTTTTGACTGATTTTGGAAAAAATCTATAGTACCTACTCACCTCATTTGAGGCTTATTCTGAATAACCCACACATTTTTTGACAGATAATCTTCAAAATAGGTGAGTACCTAGGTACTATAGATTTTTTCCAAAATAATTCAAAAACTTATGTTTGGCTCACTGGACCTTAAATATGCATTTGGAAGCTTATACTTTTGCTCAGATCATTAAAATTGAAGACATCCAATCATGAGGCTCATTTTTTTCATTTAAATCATATGAACTTTCTTATTTTTATAGGTGAAAGTGGATCTGGAAAAACAGAAGCAGCTAGAATAGTCTTACAGTTTTTAGTACTAGTGTCTGGGGATAGTCCAGAGACAAAGCTTATCAAAGATCGATTAGTACAAGCCAATACTCTTTTAGAAGCATTTGGGAATGCACGAACTATGAAGAATGATAACGCTTCCAGATTTGTAAGTTTTCATATGCATTTTTAGTAGCTTAATATAAATATACAAAGTTATAATATGAACAATGAATGTTTCTGTCATGATTTCATTATTGAGGTTATGTTTTAAAACTAAATATAAAGATATTCATAAAGCATATTATAAAATTATACAACAAAAATACTGAATAATTTTGTTCATTATTTTTCAGGGAAAGTTTTTGGATATTGAATTTGATTTCAAAGGTGATCCCATTGGCGGTCATTTAACACATTGTGAGTATTTCATATGAATGGAGAAAATGCAAAACAAAAATTTGTGGTACCCGCTCTCCTTTTTTTGTTTGAATCGGGCCATGTCCTTGACTTTTCACTTTGAGCTGGGTACGTTATTAATAATTGAAAATATTAGGTTATGTTTAAGTGCACTGCTAAAAATACCAGTTTCAGAAAGTTCGAACTCTCTCCGAGCGGAGACAACCGGCCGAACAAAAATTATTGCTTTGCACTCGTGCCATACACATAGCCAAACGCGCGGATATTTATGCATGACATTCGGGCGAGTAATCTTAACATGGAAAGCTGCACTGCTCTGTAAAAAGTCGAGGTGGGTGCGCACCAGTTAGGTTAGAATAGGGCATGTCCACCTACTGACAAGTTGACAGTGCCCTGAGGAAAAAATAAACAATCAAATATATCAAGAAACGCTTAAGCAGCTGATTTTCTGCCTCACACAATTATTGACACAATAATAACGCTGGCATTTTTTTAAAGCTTTTTTATTTTTTCCACTTCAACCATGGCCACTGGTGTAACCGTTTCAAACCAGTCAAGGTATTTTGAAGATAGGGCGTAGACAAATAATTTTAATATATTTTTACTTATCATTGTTAATAACATTTTTTCTACTCCATGCTATCAGTTTTTCTCGATAAAGTAAGTTGATAATTTGATTTAAATAACATTTACTTAATCATCATAGTATCAATTATACAGTGCTATTCAAAAGTCCCCTCCCCCCTCGTATCTTTTGAACGGCTACACTTACATTAATAAAATTTGGAGGGTGAAAATGAAGTGTTGTAAACTTCTTTACGAATGGTAACAGGTGACGTAATAGTAATAGATGACGTCACAGTGCCACTCTGGTCTATAATTTTAAATAGGACCTTATGGCAAGTGATATCTACATACATATTGATTTTGTTTGGGTTAAAACTAATTTTGACGGATAAATTGAATAAATACCAAAATTATTGAAATTATTTTTTTAAATTTAATTAATCAAATATCAACAATGGATTCTTATAGCAAGTGTTCGAAATGTGCTCCGTCTACTTCCTGACAGTAATACATCCTATTAGTAAACTCTTGTCATACTCGTTCGAATGTGTCAGCTGAAATTGCATTGCATTCTTCAATAATTCTCTCTTTCAAAACGCCAATGCTATCTGGCGCCGTAATATAAACCTTGGATTTCAAGTACCCCCATAAAAAAATCTAAATGGTGTCAGATCTGGTGACCAAGGTGGCCATTCTATAGGACCTCGCCAACCGATCCATCTACCTCGATATTCTTCATCCAGGTAACGTCTTACTGCACCATAATAATGTGCAGGAGCATCATCTTGTTGAAATGTTATTTCCAGATGGCCGAATTCATTTGGATTATCTTCCAGAATTTCAAGAATTAACAGCTCAATTGCATTTTGTAACATCTCCAGATACACTCCACCGCTTAAATTTGAATTAAGGAAATCAGGACCAACTATGTGGTTTCCCAAAATACCTGCCCAAACATTGACTTTTTCTGGAAATTGGGTATGCTGTTCACAAAAGGTGTGAGGATTTGTGTCACTCCAATACCTCACATTTTGTGTATTCACATTTCCATTGAGGCAAAAAGTACTTTCGTTACTAAAACAAATTGTTTTTGTGTAATGTTAGTTTTGACTAACTTTATTTGTCATACATTCACATAATTCGAGTCTTCTGTCGGGGTCGTCATCCGAAAGGTGGTGCACCATTTTTAACTTGTATGGATGAAATTTATTTTCAGTCAACACTCTCTGTACTGTACTTTTACTTACTTCACAGATAGACGCAACTTTAGTTGAAGAGGAAGTAGGGTTTACTACCATTTCAGCAACGATGTCATAGGGCGATCTGGGTATCTCTCATTAAATGAACATTCCGCTTCATGGATATTACTTCTAAATTTACCAATTATTAAGATATCTGCTTGAGTACGTACCATTTTGCCTATGTAAACTCTTAAACGTCTCGTTAAACAATAATAAAATTAAATATTCAAGCTATTTAGAAAAACTTTGCAAAGCAACAAATACTATTAAATTAAATTAAAAACGTCAATTTTTTTGACAACTAACCAGAGGCGGACTGAAAAATCTTCAAAATTTAAATATTTATTTAATTTATCAGTCAAAATTAGTTTGAGCCCAAACAAAATTAATATGGCTATGTAGCCAATGTCAATGCCTTTCAAACGAGATATCATTTGCCATGAGGTCCTATTTAAAATTATTGGCCAGAGTGGCACTGTGACGTCATCTATTACTATTACGTCACCTGTTACCATTCGTAGAGAAGTTTACAACACTTTATTATCACCCTCCAAATTTTATTAATGTAAGTGTAGCCGTTCAAAATATACGAGGGGGGAGGAGACTTTTGAATAGCACTGTATACAATGCTTTTTGAAGTTAGCATTGCTAATTACTTGGATCCACTTCTCATCTACAAGCTCTATTTTCTATTGCTTTTTTGATTAAATTAACTGTTTCTGAAGAATTCCACTTTGATGAAAAAATATATATGAAAATGGTAAATTATTTTGATGATATTTTAAATAATTATAAAAATAATTAAAAATTTTCATATATATTTTTTCATTAAAGTGGAATTCTTCAGAAAAAGTAAAATGATTAGATTCCACAAAGTGAGGGTCCACCAAGTAACTTCTATTTCCTATATTTACATAAATGTTAATGATAAAAAATAGCACAAATCATTTACAATTATTATGTCAAGATTCTTTATCAAACAAAAATTTTAATCCATAATGTGCTGCAAACACTAGAAAATAACTTATAACAGTTTCTGGGATGTGTTGTCATTTTTTAATTCTAAATTTATGTTTCATTTAGTCAAGAGTAATCAACTTGTCATCATCTGACCGAAACTTCCATATATTTTATCAACTTTTATCAGGAGGAGATATCCATTTTTTAAGTAAGTACATACATACTTTTTTGTAATATTAACATAGAAAAACGAGTGAAGATAAAATATTTGGCTTCATTTTTATTTTTATTACTAGTATGTACTCATATTACGCAAAAACATCTACTTGACACCAAACATTCATTAACACCTAACAGAACTAGAAGTACTACAGATTTGTGATAAGAAACAAGAACTAGATTTCCTGAGAAAATTGGAAATTGAAAGAACCTAAGAAATCCATAATCAGTGCCGGATTTAGGGTACTTGCGGCCCTAGGCCAAATTAACCCGAACGGCCCCCGCCACGGCCGCCCCTTAGGTGGAAAATTGAAATGTGCCTTATTTCAAGCTCAGGTCAAAACAAGTGAGTAGTTGAGATATCTTAAAGATAAACACCGATTGGAAAACATTCACTTGCCATTTGCAAAACTATACTTACGAGTGACGCTGAGTCGCTGACACTCTCAAAACAGTGTAAACAAAAGAGTGCCGACGAGGGAGGGGGAGAGGAGAGAGGGGGCCGCATCCATCATCCCGGCGCTTTATACCCTGGCAAGCGTTAATATTTATTTCTATGTACGTTGGTTATTTTACTTAGATTTTAGATTGTAAATTATGAAATCAAACAATTTTATTTTGTTAAATCTACATTATATTTAACCTTAAAGTTGTGACGCGTTTCGCTAACACAGGAGCTTTTTCATAAACACCCCCTTAGTAAAAAATTTGTTTACTGGCACCGATATGTAGATGACATTTTAGCTTGCTTCACTGGTACTACGAGACAATTAGATAACTTCATTACTCACATTAACTCAATACATAAAAATATCAAATTTACAGTAGAAATTGAACAAAATAAGTCCATAAACTTTCTAAATCTTACAATCTCAAATATAAATAATAATGACTTTTCTATATTTCACAAACCATCACATACAGACATTACAATTCATAATAGTTCAGTCCACCCAATCAGTCATAAATTAGCAGCTTTTAATAGTATGATACATAGACATTTAACAGTTCCATTGAATATATTGACAATTACAATAAAGAACTAAATATAATAAAACAAATAGCGGTTAATAATAATTACGATCCAAATTTAATTGACAACATCATAAATAAAAATATACGAAAACATACTCTAGAACAAGTATTTCCTTCTGATAAAAACAAAAATAACCAATTTAAAAGCTTAACTTACTTTGGAATACCATCCTTAAAAATAAGATCATTTTTAGAAACTTTAGACTTGAATATTTGCTTCAAAACTGACAACAATTTATCCAAATTCATTAAAAACAACAAATCCAAATCTTCAAAACTAAATAAATCAGGAGTTTATAAATTAAAATGTGGTAATGACGACTGTGATAAAATTTATATAGGTAGAACTTTTAGGATATTTAAAACTAGAATTTCAGAACACAAACGTAGTTATGACAACCAAAAATCAGATTCCAACTATTCAAATCATTTATTAGCAAACCAACACTCTTTCGATTAAAATTTTGAAATTTTGCATATAGAACCTAAATCCTTCAAATTAAATCTTTTAGAAGCCCTAGAGATAAATAAAAACAAATCTTCAGATAATCTTCTTAAGGACCAACTTGATATTAACATTTCTCCCTTATTAAACCTTTTTACCTAAAAAGGTTCCTGTAAGATTGTTGTGAATGAGTTTCCAGGTAAACTGGTTAAATACTTTAGTTAATCCCATATTTAGACAAATTCATTTCATTTCCTTGTAAATAGATTATAATTTTATTGTTAAATATCCGTATAATTTAGTATTAAGGCACTGTATAAATTGAAAATTTCTCATTATACCTCCATTCGTTTGAAAAAGCTACTGTGTTAGCGAAACGCGTCACAACTTTAAGGTTAAATATAATGTAGATTTAACAAAATAAAATTGTTTGATTTCATAATTTACTATGGATCTACATCAAGTAAAAGCCTCATCTATTCAATTTTAGATTGTATTGTTTCAAAAGTCATGTATTCGATTTAAAGTTGCGGTAAATATCAATTTAAGAAAATGAAATTCAATATTTTTTCTTGATAGAATTTTTTTTATGAAACGCTGCGGCGTGCGGCCCTCTTTTGCTTGCGGCCCTAGGCCGCGGCCTAGTTGTCCTAGTGGTAAATCCGACACTGTCCATAATATGAAGTCATCAATAAACAGACAAATCTAGGAAGCTCTCCACTATTAAATTGTCTTTTTAACAAATACTTCATTTTATTTTCGAAAGAAGGATTAATCGGTTACAAAATATATTTTTTAATAGTAATCGTAGCCAAGATACTTGTCCTGACCAAACCTAATTATATGTTTACTCAGCACTTTTAACTGTATATACTGTATTTGAAAATCAAGAGAGAGTAAATTCCCAGAATAAAAACTAATTCGGTATGCAAAACTATAGTACAGTACGTGCGGTAAAACTTCAATATTTGTAATGCACTCTAAATTGTTTTTGTTAATTTCAATACAAAATTTATTAAATTTCTTGGACTATCACATTATTTTATGATCTTTCATTGTTACTACAGTAGGCCTAAGAGGATTAACGTGCGTCATAGGCGTAACCAGATTAGAAAGGGATAATTGTTATTTAACGACCTCCGAATGGCAACAGCTTCTAATGACAGATATTTTGACTTAAATAGTGCTTAAGTTTCTAGAAATGCAGTTATTTGATTTTCGATAAACGTGACAAATAGTAGTGACTAAAAATGGAAGCAGTTTGTGAGTATACGCCAGTGAAAAAATTAAAACTAGATCATTTATCGCTCAATGAAAAAAGTGCTGTAGTGAATGTGTACCACTATTTTAAACATCAAAATCCCTCAAACACTATTGACAGTGTAGTTGAAACAACATCTAAGGCAATGGGATATGGAAAATCTACAATATATAGAGTTCTAAAGGAGGAAAAATCAGGTGGAGTAACCTCACCAAAGCCGAAACCAGGTAGACCAAAACTATTAAAAGTCAACGTGGACGAGTTTTTTAAAAATGCTATTCGTAAGCTTGTTCACTCATTTTTTATAAAAAAGCAAATACCAACTTTAGATAAAGTTTTGCAAGCCATTACGAATGATGTTGATTTACCCACAATAAGCCGAGATAAACTATGGAAAATGTTACATGAGTTAAACTTTAAATTTGAAAAAATGGGCAGACACTCAATGCTAATTGATTCTGAAGAAATTGTATGTTGGAGAAGACAGTACCTCAGAAGAATACAACAAGTTAAAGCTCAAAATAAAAACATTTATTATTTAGATGAAACATGGGTTAATGAAGGACATTGTGTAGGAAGAGTTTGGAAAGACAAAAATATAAAATCATCCCATCAAGCTTTTCTAGAAGGATATACTACTGGTTTTAAGGAACCTATAGGAAAAGGTAAAAGATTAATTATTTGTCATATAGGCAGTACAAACGGTTTTCTTGAGAATGGTTTACTCTTATTTGAATAAAAAAAAACCGTTGATTATCACGAAGAAATGAATGAAGACGTGTTTGAGGAATATTTTGAACAGATGATTCAATTCATACCAAAAGGATCGGTTATTGTAATGGACAATACAAGTTACCACTCCAGATTACTTGAACCTTTACCAACCACTAAATGGAAAAAAATTTAGCCTTTGACAATACAATGCTGAGGGCAGAATTGTTAACTATTGCTAAAAAACATAAGCAAAATTATAAAAAATATAATATTGAGGAGATAGCCAAAAAACGAGAAATTGAAATCCTTCGTTTACCACCCTACCATTGTGAGCTGAATCCGATAGAATTGATATGGGCTCAAGTTTAAGGTTATGTTGCCAGAAATAACACTTCTTTTAAATTATCAGATGTTAAAAATCTCTTCAATTAGGCAATATCTGAAGTAACAAGTGAAAATTGGCAAAAATGTATTAGACACGTTACAGAAATAGAAAAAAAAATGTGGGAGCTAGATAACATAATTGATATTACTATAGAGCCCATTGTAATTTCTCTAGAATCAGATGGTGAATCTTCTGACACAGAGTGCGAGGAACCATAACTTTAAAATTATTAATTTATGTACTTTAATTTTATTTTTAGATTTTTATTTTTTAAGATTTAATATTGTCGTATTTTTTGCATGTTGCTCGTCAAATTTTATCCTTGCGGTTGGTTTTTTTTTCTCATATACCTACTTAATTGTTTTTTTTAGCTCCTCATATTAATTTATAAATAATTGTAATTATCTGTACATATTATATACATATTTTGTAAATAAACATATGCCTAAAACAAAATGCCTAAAATAATATTGACTTTTTCTTCATTTTACCCAAATTAAATTACTACTTACGAATTATGTTTATCTATCTAAAATTGGTAATCTAGGTATAAATAACTAAAACAAATTAAATATTTCTATTTCCATATTAATTTAATTTTGAAAACGCACGTCTATGGTTTACTGCCTTTAACACTGATAACTGCAAAACATTTCTGGGAATTTACTCTCTCTTGATTTTCAAATACAGTATA
>CAJUYG010004019.1:7669-18273 GCA_910591675.1 Galerucella calmariensis | reverse complement strand
TAATATAAAATTATAAAAGTAGATTGTCTAATTTTATTTAATATTTGAATGGATTTCAAAAAGTTTACTAACTGAGGCATATCGCAGTTTTCACCAAGTGCCTCTCCTATTTGATTGGAGATGTTACGAGTTTGTCTCTGTAGCCGGAGCTTTTCACATTCCAATAGTACGAGGCTCACTGAGAGGATGATTGAGCTGTCGCATACTGGTGCCGTGGAATGAGACATAAGATAGTCATGATAAAATCTTGTATGTCCAATTCTAAGGCGTTTGCTCTCTTCTTTTCATCGGGAATGATCTCCAGAGTCTCACGTATTTCTTTATTCTGCGGAGCTTAGAGTTTGATTCAGTCCAACGGTCTTGCCAGTATTTATAGACTGAATGCTAGGCGAATTTTTTTGTATCCAAAACAGAAACTTTTGAAACTGTGGGAGAATTGAGGTCCTGGATTGCTTCCCTTGCTTCTGTGCCTGCCTGTTCGTTCCCGGGAATTTCAACGTGAGAATGAATGAATGAATTTGTCTGATTTCTATGCCTTTTGTAGCTGGAGAAGATTATTTGTACCAATGAGTATCAATGCGAGAAAAATGTGCAGGATACTATCTATGGAGCATTATTTTGTTGTTGTGCTCTATTGATACAAAACGTTTATGACTAATAATATTGCAGAAGAGGTTTGTATTTTAATTGTTTAATGAGAAACTGTTGATAGCAATTAGACTAGAAAACCTGTCGACAAATAAAAAAGCAACACCGATGGTAAAGCGTTTTAAAATTCGTCCCGATTTTGAGTTGGAATCATATGGAAAACTCTTTTATTATTAATTTTACGAAAAAAAGTTATTATTCATTAATAGTTTTGCATTATCTAAAACCTATAATAAAGTTATCAAATATCAAATTTTTAAGTCGTATGCGAGGTTTGTTAAGGGGCATCTACCAAATTCGACCTTGCACAATTATGCTTTGTATATTTTTTTGTTTCCCTACGTCCTCACGTTTAAGTTCACATAACGAAAATTTTATTAGAAATATGAAAGCTCCGCAAAATGCAGGTAGCCAAGCGGTCCAAGCGGATTTTGGTTCACGTACTACTCTATAAGCTTCGTCAGTACTGAACTGGGAGACCGCCGAGCGTTGTATCAACAATGGAACGGCACGCGACTACCGAAGCAGAGAGACAATGTCAGTCATAGAAGGATAGAAAAGCGAGAGATGGATTTTTATCCGATATTTTAGTGGTAGCAACCGAATTTCAATAAGGAATTGTACGGTCATAAGTAATTTGAGGTTTCTGAGATTTTTATGTAGTATTCATAAAGCTTCAAATTAGACTTCTTATCAATTATTTTTTCCATTTAATCCATATTTAATTCTTTACAAGGGCTCAAACTTTGCTTAATATGTGTAATTACCTCATGATTCGTATTTCTTTCAACAAAATTTGGTTAGCATTTCAAAGTTTTTATTCGATGGGAACTCTAAGTTTAACATTAATCTACATGATATATTTTTTCTTTAATATTCAATACATCCATTACCTCAAAATTCTTTGCCAAAAATACTTCGATATTTTGTCAAATCGCTGCCGATAGATGTAAATTGAATTTCTATTATGTTTTTCATAATTTTAAATCGGCAATTTATATTATGTTTTTCATAATAGAAATTCCCGTATTATTATTATGAAAAACATAATTTTAATTCATTAACAGAATAATTAGGGAATAAACATTTCTGAAAGAAGAGATATTTTTGTTTTTGTTTTTAAAACGATGTTATTAAATACCAAAACGGCACGCCATAGTAACCGCTTAATATAATACGTAAACAACATTAAAAAGCGCAGTCAATTTCACGAAAATTATCACCTCTAATGTTTCAAATAAAGTACAAATTCTCTCAGCGATCATTAACGTCTTCTTCGATAAAATTTTCACACACGGCAGCGCGGAAACACGATCCAAGAGTTCCTCCTTCTATTTTAACACGTACACCGTCAACTTTGCTTGGTTGATTTTCTTATATTTTTTTTTTATTTGGTCCGATTCGTTTTATTTTGCTCGGTTGCCCCGGCATCGGTCGCAGTTGGCGATGCGCGTCATCTTTATTGCAGTCTTTTGTGTTTATTATTTTGGTTTCAACTTAATTTACGAGTAGGTGTTAATTAGAATCAATTAACGTTATGCTATTTTAAGATGTTGGTTTATTCGGCTTTTTAACCGCGAAATTATATTTTTTTACAATTTAATTTATGAAGTTATGTATAAAATATTGAAAAAATTTGCCGACAAGTGGCAGCGGCAAGTGTTATAAAAACGTAAGTAAATAAGTTAGTTCAAGAAAACACTGCAATTATACAATTAGCTAAGATTTTAGAAGACTGGGATTATAAAGAAGGTGTCATTAAGGTTATGTCAAACCGAGTGTCAAACTCTACCAAGATAAATCATTTAGTCGAGCGGATAAAGCAAAAAAGTTCGGAATTTTTTCCCTAAAGACGGATCGGAATGCGTTTTTTTGCATTATTATTTGTAAAAAATGTACCTACTTTGTTCCCATTACAAATCGGGAATTGCATCGCTGCGGTCAAAAATGCATGTCAAAAAGGCATCTTTTGGGAGGCCTCTGTAAATAAGAGTCAGATCTGGCTCAAATCGGGTACCCGGGAGTTTTCGAAGTCGCTGATCACGATTATGATGTTGAAATTGACCCCCCGGACACCTGGGGCTCAGGAACGCCGATGAACCTCGTCTCCGTGGGACTCTCCAAGAAATCACGAGGGGAACGAAAAAAACTCCGCGTCCGGGGTTTTTTCCGGTGGCTGAATTCAAATATGGCATCGGCGAACCCCCCCCCCGGACACCTGGTGCACCCGATCCTCGACCTGGACGTCATCCCCGAGAACTTTCTTGACAATAGGTGTGTTCTTTTTGACTGAGATCTCAGTTAATCTCAGCTCACATCGGTAATGTGCGCGTTCTTTTTGATTTACTCACTTCGAAGTGAGCTGAGATTTTTCCTCCCCCTTCACCGATGCTGAATGTGATGTAAGGGGGTATCAGTTGGAGTTGAGTCGGAAATAAAGTGGAGGGGATGAATCAAGCGTGGTTATTGGAGATCTAGATTCCAGATAGGTTATGTTTATATGTTTTATGTCTTATTCACGTCTTATTCACGCATGTGACGGCAGATCTCGCGTTTCAATTGAGTAGGTCGTTCTTTTTGGTGCTTACTCACATCAATTTATCTCAGATCACTTCAAGTGAAGTGAGCTGAGATCTCAGTCAAAAAGAACACACCTAATATCGACAAGAACAGCCCGGAAATTATTGGAGGCGTGTTTTTTGAGACGCGAAATCACAATTTCACGTCGAAAACGACCCTTCCACCACCTGGTGCACCGGAACCTGCGCTTGAACATCGTCTCCGAGGGTTTTCCAAATAAAATCGAAAAAGGTGGACCGAAAATCGTTATAAGGGGTTTTTGGGCCGTTCGAGGCCATGGTACAGCGCACCAGGTGTTCAGGGAGTCCTTTCCCGCGCAAAATTCTGATTGACCGGCCCAAAAAACCCCTTATAACGATTTTTGGTTCACCTTTTTCCATTTTGTTTGGAAAACCCTCTGAGACGATGTTCAAGTACAGGTCGCGGTGCACCAGGTGGTGGGAATGTCGTCTTCGACGTGAAATCGTGATTTCGCGCCTCAAAAAACACACCTCCAATAATTTCCGGGCTGTTTTTGTCGATATTGTCAAGAAAGTTCTCGGGGATGATGTCCAGGTCGAGGTTCCGGGGGCATCAGGTGTCCGAGGGGTGTTCGCCGATGCCATATTTGAATTCAGCCGCCCGAAAAACCCCCGGGCACGGAGTTTTTTTTCGTTCCCATCGTGATTTCTTGGAGAGTCCCACGGAGACGAGGTTCATCGGCGTTCCTGAGCCCCAGGTGCCGGGGGGTCAATTTCAACATCATAATCGTGATCAGCGACCTCGAAAACCCCCGGGTACCCGATTTGAGCCAGTTCTGACTCTTATTTACAGAGGCCTCCCAAAAGATGCATTTTTGGCATGCATTTTTAACTGCAGCGAGGCAATGCCCGATTTGTAATGGGAACAAAGTAGGTACATTTTTTACAAATAATACAATAATACAAATTTCTTGAGGCCGATTTTTTACGGTCAATATTTTTGACATTATCGTATTGACCCGAATTATTACCTAGTGATCTTGCAGTATCTTTTATCAATTCAATTTCTACTGATTAAAGTCTTCAAATTCCATATTTTCCCTCCAATTTTTACAGTTTTCACGATTTCGTAAAATTTCGTTGCAACAACCCAATACGTAGGTCGTATTATCAGCGAAAGAGACTCTCACATGTGTTCGTTAGTTGGTGAATTGAATACTAGACCATAGGAAAATAGCTTGCAGCTGTCTCTGACGTCATATGTTCCGTTTTTACCAGGGGCATGACACAGAGTTGAATTCAAGGCACTACTGAGAAATATTTATTAGGTATGCATTCAATGTTATAATAGAGCGTAAAATGTCGTTTTCTTATGAGATTTTGAGTTTTGATTTTCATATCACTAAATTAAACTGCCGGCACTGACAATAAAACTGTAGATTGATACAAACTATAGGAAACATTTAAACAAACTGATTAATTATAAATCTAGTCGTAATAATAAATACATTGACAAATCTACTAGAATACGAGGACGAGAGCATATTTTAGTCCAGTTTTCGCGTTCTTGTTTATTCAGCATATAATTTATTCTTTTATTTATAATCAATTTAACGTTTTATGATTAATTCATGTTGCATCTGAAACGTCAAAATAGCGTCCACCTAAATACCTTTACACCGAGGGGTAAACCGCCGACAAAAATTTTGTACACCTACTTCCACATTTGAAAAAACTTCCATATGCTTATACCATATACTTCCACATTCTGTTTTCAAGTTAGTTGACGATGTAAGAACTCAGGCAACCTTTTTGTAATGCAATACGTTTCCATAACAAACACATAAATTTATAATTTCTGAAAAAACTCAATAGCATTGATTTTTATGATATTTTACTGGTTGTAGGGTAACTTTAACACCCTGTATCTCGAAAACTAATGCTCCAACGATCCGTGCCGACAGGAAATTTTACGCCAATGTTCGCATTTTCTACACGCTTTTTCAGTTTGTAACACCCATTCATTAACACTCTGTATAATGCCCTATTCAATAATTCTAAATTCGTTATTTTCACCACACTGTCCAATTTCTGTATAAAACTTCCACATACTTGCATCAAACTTCCACATACTTCCACTTGCGGTTTACCCCTAGCTTTACACACTGACGTTACTAATGTATGGATGAATGTGCTCATGCTTACAATAATCGTCAAAACATATTTTCCTCAAAAAATGACCCCCATTAACCTAGCAGAACCATTTCGGAAATTTGAATTTTTGATTTTGCCATAATTGACTTGTGATTTTTCTCTAATGATAAATTATTTTACGGAGAATGTTAAAACGTTTAAAAAATTATATCAACTATAAAACTACTATTTTTGCAGGCCTACAATGGCATTAAATATTGATGGATTTAACAAAATAGAAATCTAAACCGTTAAGTATATTGGGGTGACATTCACTGATGCCTAAAAGATCTATTGTGCTCCCTTACTTCTACTTAGTTCCTTAGGAATGTCTTAAGGACTAGTAGCACCCATAGCCCTATTTCCTGGAGTAATTTTATAATATCTGCAGGCTTTAACTTCAAGATAAATGTTTATCTTCTATCCAGTAATCTGAATTCTGAATTGTTGTGCAATTTGCAAGTATGTGGATGTAGGGTTTCTTCTTCCTCCTCCCCTATTTTGAGCTTTTTCAGGTGCCATTCAGTCGACATTATCCTGTTAGGATCTCTGTTAAAACTCTTGGCGCAGTTTTACTTTGACTTATGCATTCATTTGATCTCAACAGGTTGTAGTCACCCAGAAGAGTCTTTGATTGTATAAGCCCTACCAGATTTTTCCAATGGTCAGATCTTCTCTTTTTCTCGGCTTTACCTATTTCTTCCAATATTACATTGGGGCTGATTTCGCAAAAGAGTTCAGGCACCCAGAAAGTTATTTCAGTCCCCCTCTTTGCTAGTTCATCAGCTATTTCATTTCCTTTTATTCCAGTGTGTCCTGGAATCCATAGTAAGGTGACTATATTGTTCTCGCCTAGTTCATTGAGTTTGTCTAGGCATTCCCACACAATTTTGGAACTGATTACACGAGATTTCCCAGTTTAATCTATTGCTTTTGAGCCGTTTGGATTCTTTCCAAGTCTGGTAATGGTATTGGGATCCCATGCCTTCTTGTTGCTTAATTTCGCAACGAATTTCTTTGAAATGTTATAATCTTCCGTCATACCATCTTGTGGCATGTCCCAGGTTATCTGATTTATAAAAAGTGAGGTGGAGGGTTTTTTTAATGAATGAAACCGTTAAGTAAGGTCCTTTTATCTAATTCCGCTATCAAATGTGACACTTTACGTCACTTCTTGACGTTAGGTAACGTCACATTTTTCATAACCTTCATAAACAGTTATGAAAAGTAGTCATGTAAAAACTTTACGTAACTGTTTATGTTTCAACATAGAGATACCACATGAGTTTCAAAGAATAATTCATTAATTAGGTAGGTACTGTCAAAATTGACAATTATTTCATTATTTAAACTGTACAATTAACCCATTATTTTAATTCAATGATATTTTGAGATTTATAAACATTGAAAACATTATTCAAGACACAGTTATTTAAAGTAAGTCAATTTTCTGGGTGAATACATCATAGTAACAATAATTCTAACACCATTTGATTCCACTTCAATATTATCATTGAAATTGAAGATTTTATTGAATATTATGAAAGCGCGGAATTAGATAAAACGTTGTACGTAAACACGTTATGAAGAGAGCGACTTTGTTCAACACGCGTAATTTGCAGAGCTCGCTGGCGCTCGTTTTGGCAAATATTACGCTTGTTGAACAATATCGCTCTTTTCATAACTAACTTTTGGACATTCAAAATTTCCATTTCATTTAGAAAATAAGAGATTGTTTGTTGATATATTATAATTAGAAATTCCTCTCTATACGATAAAGAATAATCTTTATGTTATCGTTATTTGTTTGTTGTTTGGTAAAGTCAATGAATATTCTTAAATAAAAGGAGATCTAGTTGTTTACAATAAATACTAATAGCGATAATTATATTATTAAATATATTATAGATATATTCTAAATGTTATAAAATATCAATTTTATGTAAGTTGGGAATTCTGGAGCTGTTGGAGGTATTCCATATCGATCAAAAATTCTACACCACTACACCAGCACTGACACTATGCATTATCTGATGTGCGTTTCGATTTCGCAAGTTATCATCTTCAGAGTGTAGTGGCAGTGTAACATGCATTCGGTGTAGATTTTATGACTTAAAATATGAAAAAACAGAGAGAAAAAGTTAAATTTAACAATAAATAATAATGAATAATTCATGTAGTTAATGTCATTTAAATAGATTTTATAATAAATAATAGGAAACTGAGTAAAAACGTAGAAAAAAATGAAAAATGAGAGAAAAAAATTATAGAATCATGATGAAATAAGGATGTTCTAGTTGAAATTGCAGAATATATGGATAGTCTGCATATACCAAATTCAAATTTTCAATTTTCATTGTAGGTATCTTACATCTAATATTTTTCTGATCTAAAAGATACACATGATAAAATCAAAGTTCAAATTTATTATAGGCTGTTTATTTTTGACATTTTGACTCGGTATATTATATACATTTTGTATTTAAAATAATAACAGACATACATTTTTACCTATAATATTTCTACCTATAACGTTATCTTCCAGGTACTCGCCCCTTGCTAATTCCGTAATACGCGCCACTGCTCGAACCTCTCTCTCCCCCATTTCTCGACTCGCAGTCAACCACCAGTGAACGTTTACCAGACGAATAAGCTAGAATAGCACAGGGAGTACACGTGACCGTATTGAAAACGGAACCTTATGGACAATTATACATAAAGGATATATTTGAAAAAGTTGTGTACGGACGCTTGTCATTTATTAAAAAAAAAGAAGACGTTAACGGTTCAGACAGGTGGTGTTTTTGAGTTTTGTGTAGTAGGTCTTTGATGTTTTGGTTATGATGTGTATTTAAAGAGGTTCAATGCTTCTAGGGAGTTCTAGGTAAATTTAGAGAGTAAAAGTGGGGATGAAAATGTTCGTAGTTTAGGTATATTGAAAATGTCCAGGAAAAAATATATTGAGTTTATCTTTGAAATTTGCACTATTCTATAAAAATTGATTCCACTTTATATACTGTGTTTGAAAATCAAGAGAGAGTAAATTCCCAGAATAAAAACTAATTCGGTATGCAAAACTATAGTACAGTACGTGCGGTAAAACTTCAATATTTGTAATGCATTCTAAATTGTTTTTGTTAATTTCAATACAAAATTTATTAAATTTCTTAGACTATCACATTATTTTATGATCTTTCATTGTTACTGCAGTAGGCCTAAGAGGATTAACGTGCGTCATAGGCGTAACCAGATTAGAAAGGGATAATTGCTATTTAACGACCTCCGAATGGCAACAGCTTCTAATGACAGATATTTTGACTTAAATAGTGCTTAAGTTTCTAGAAATGCAGTTATTTGATTTTCGATAAACGTGACAAATAGTAGTGACTAAAAATGGAAGCAGTTTGTGAGTATACGCCAGTGAAAAAATTAAACCTAGACCATTTATCGTTCAATGAAAAGAGTGCTGTAGTGAATGTGTACCACTATTTTAAACATCAAAATCCCTCAAACACTATTGACAGTGTAGTTGAAACAACATCTAAGGCAATGGGATATGGAAAATCTACAATATATAGAGTTCTAAAGGAGGAAAAATCAGGTGGAGTAACCTCACCAAAGCCGAAACCAGGTAGACCAAAACTATTAAAAGTCAACGTGGACGAGTTTTTTAAAAATGCTATTCGTAAGCTTGTTCACTTATTTTTTTATAAACAAGCAAATATCAACTTTAGATAAAGTTTTGCAAGCCATTACGAATGATGTTGATTTACCCACAATAAGCCGGGATAAACTATGGAAAATGTTACATGAGTTAAACTTTAAACTTGAAAAAATGGGCACACTCAATGCTAATTGATTCTGAAGAAATTGTATGTTGGAGAAGACAGTACCTCAGAAGAATACAACAAGTTAAAGCTCAAAATAAAAACATTTATTATTTAGATGAAACATGGGTTAATGAAGGACATTGTGTAGGAAGAGTTTGGAAAGACAAAAATATAAAATCATCCCATCAAGCGTTTCTAGAAGGATATACTACTGGTTTTAAGGAACCTATAGGAAAAGGTAAAAGATTAATTATTTGTCATATAGGCAGTACAAACGGTTTTCTTGAGAATGGTTTACTCTTATTTGAATAAAAAAAACCGTTGATTATCACGAAGAAATGAATGGAGACGTGTTTGAGGAATATTTTGAACAGCTGATTCAATTCATACCAAAAGGATCGGTTATTGTAATGGACAATGCAAGTTACCACTCCAGATTACTTGAACCTTTACCAACCACTAAATGGAAAAAGGATGAAATTGCAAAATGGTTATCTTCTAAAAATTTAGCCTTTGACAATACAATGCTGAGGGCAGAATTGTTAACTATTGCTAAAAAACATAAGCAAAATTATAAAAAATATAATATTGAGGAGATAGCCAAAAAACGAGAAATTGAAATCCTTCGTTTACCACCCTACCATTGTGAGCTGAATCCGATAGAATTGATATGGGCTCAAGTTAAAGGTTATGTTGCCAGAAATAACACTACTTTTAAATTATCAGATGTTAAAAATCTCTTCAATAAGGCAATATCTGAAGTAACAAGTGAAAATTGGCAAAAATGTATTAGACACGTTACAAAATAGAAAAAAAAATGTGGGAGCTAGATAACATAATTGATATTACTATAGAGCCCATTGTAATTTCTCTAGAATCAGATGTTGAATCTTCTGACACAGAGTGCGAGAAACCATAACTTTAAAATTATTAATTTATGTACTTTAATTTTATTTTTAGATTTTTATTTTTTAAGATTTAATATTGTCGTATTTTTTGCATGTTGCTCGTCAAATTTTATCCTTGCGGTTGGTTTTTTTTTCTCATATACCTACTTAATTGTTTTTTTAGCTCCTCATATTAATTTATAAATAATTGTAATTATCTGTACATATTATATACATATTTTGTAAATAAACATATGCCTAAAACAAAATGCCTAAAATAATATTGACTTTTTCTTCATTTTACCCAAATTAAATTACTACTTACGAATTATGTTTATCTATCTAAAATTGGTAATCTAGGTATAAATAACTAAAACAAATTAAATATTTCTATTTCCATATTAATTTAATTTTGAAAACGCACGTCTATGGTTTACTGCCTTTAACACTGATAACTGCAAAACATTTCTGGGAATTTACTCTCTCTTGATTTTCAAATACAGTAT
>CAJUYG010004018.1:0-18282 GCA_910591675.1 Galerucella calmariensis | reverse complement strand
CCTTCACCAAGTGGTTGGCAGAATCGAAAGATCATTGGACAACAAAGAATCCACCCTGGGTATATTCATAGATATCGAGGGAGCGTTTGATAAAACAACCTTTCCAACAATCACCCAGCATCTCAACTCCAGGAATGTACCTCTGGTAGTAGGAGAATGGATACTCAAAATGCTCTCTAGTAGAGCAATACGTATCAATGTAGAAGACATCACAGTAAGAGGACTGGTCATGAGGGGATGTCCACAAGGAGGAGTCTTATCATCCCTTCTGTGGAACATAGTCCTAGACACCCTGATTAATCACCTCAACAACAATGGATTCTACACAATTGCATACGCAGATGACATAGTTATCTTGCAGACTGGCAAATTTGTGAACACACTGTGCGATAGAGCGCAGGATGGGCTTAAATTAAATGAAAAATGGTGTAAGGAACACTCACTGTCCATCAATCCCAGAAAGACTGCATGAGTCTACGAAAGTATAATAATAACTAGTGTTAAAACTTGCAAGAAATTATTTTTAGGAACGAGAAATGACATTTAAACCAATTGAACCGGAGACATTTCAATGTCATTTAGTATTAACCCATAATCGACCTATGAAACAAATAAATATTCTTAGTGTCCAAATTTAAAAAAAAAGGATTCAATTTTTACAGTTAACGGAA
Organism: Galerucella calmariensis; assembly: GCA_910591675.1. Classification (NCBI taxonomy): domain Eukaryota; kingdom Metazoa; phylum Arthropoda; class Insecta; order Coleoptera; family Chrysomelidae; genus Galerucella; species Galerucella calmariensis. The sequence continues at coordinate 17,611 of CAJUYG010004018.1, read as the reverse complement.
TAGTTATTTGTATGCCAATGACTGAAAGTGCTACTTTATTGGACGAGTCTGAAAATTGCGAGACGAGCGAAGCGAAGCGAGCGACAGAGTCCAACAGAGTAGTATGTCAGCCGTGGCGTACACAACATTTCTTAGACGACGCATAAGATCCAAAACTTTTTTAATTACACTGGGAAGAGAAAATAAATAATAGACAATAAAATGTACTTAGTGATATTTGCGATGTCGATATTAATTCATTAATTATATATAATATTCATTAGATTGGATGCAGATGGAATATGTTTATCTCTACTAGAGTGTCCCGAGAGTGTTTTGCAGTGCGGAGCTGTCACTTTCACTACATGAAACACTCAAAACGCAACTTTTTGTATGTAAATGAATACAGAACGAGCAACTTTCAGATGGCGTTGTCCAAAAAGGGTTTTTGACAAACAAGGGTATCAAAAGTACGATTAACAATCTCAATCAATGAAATATCTTGTTTGTTAATTGATTAATACTTTTGTTGGTTGATTAACTATCCATTTTTAATCCTGGCCTATGTGCTTTCTGCTTTGATTGATGAGTATGGTTGAAGTAATTTTTCAATATGAAATGTTTCAAGTTATTCTAAGTTCATACAAAAACATAAGCAAAAATATTTCGAAAACTGAAAGAAAAAATAATGATATCCAACAATTCCCGAGGAATTCAAACTAACACCATCGATTCAAACTCACGAAATATGGATTATGCTCCGTTAAATTCACATCATTTGTGACCGGGTGGAAGTATGAGGTAAGTCAAGTTAATTAAATAAATCACTTGTTATGAAATTTGATTGGCTGCCGTAATTAAGAACGGCTCTGCTCAAAATAGGTTTATCTTTATCGTGCATGAATTAATGCGGTTGGCATGTATACGGATTTAGTTTTTGACTGATGCAAGAGAAATTATATGAACATGTCTGTGTTTGCGAGCTATTAAATCGGGATAATATTCAAGTGTCAGTTTCGAGTGGTTGATTTTGTGCATATAAACAATAGTTTAGTTGAGTTGTTAGACTGTAATGATTAGATAATGTGGTGCTGCTAGAATTTATGTATATTGGAGCAATTGAGACATCAACAAAATGTTTAAATGGGCATTTTCAGTAATTTTTTTCATTGGTTTAAATTAGTATTTTAGAATAATTTAGTATTTTATGAAAAAATATCCCTTTATTTTTTTATTTTTTTGGGGGCTTGATTTCTATCCTGAAAAAATGATCAAAAGTACGGAGAGCAGCGCGCGGCTTGAACGTGACGTCACTCCTCCATCCTTCGTGACGTCAAAGAGCCTACCACCCTGAAAACGACAGACCGTTATTTCCATAGAATTTGTAAAGTTTGCTTCCCAGGTATTTGATTTTGACATCTCATGTAACCTCGAAATTGATATTGATATTCTCTTTCATTTTGGATTATTTGTTTTTGTTAAGATAACAATATAAATTGCCCAAGCAAAATATTCATTTACGTTCCTCGAGATGAAAAAAAGGAAAAAACCATGGTTAAAAAAAGCAAAAGCTCAAAAGAAGTTGACCAAAACGAGCAACATTTGCTTGTTCGTTGGATATTCTGGCCTCGGCCGTAGCAACAATTATTGGCCAGCCATTCTGACAAATACTGCCAACATAACTCCAGCCCTTATGACGTCACTTGCCCTAAGGTCAAACGCGTGTTCAAATAACCCTAATATTTGTTTAACTTTTTATGCAGCTTTGTGACATGTATATTCAAAACAAAGCTGCACAAAGTGAAAAATTATCAGTAAGCTTCCAAATAAAATATTTGTTTTGAGATTTGAGCATTTACTGAAAAGGCCCATTTTGATTATCTTGGTAATGGTTGGTAGAAATATCGTATAGAATATTTCAGGGTAGGAACCGTTTCTAGCGAAATGGTTACGTCACGGTTTCGTAACTGAAGAGGATCGAATCCTGCTCTTGTATGTACAATAAAATTTTCGGAGGGGGTTTGACATAATTGTGGAGAGTTCCATGCCATGGACGTGACATAATAGAGGAGGTGAACTTCTGAATACTGTTCACTCATTTGCAAAACTTACCACTTCCCATGTGCGTAGGATAATCTTCTGTCGATACTCGCATGTGTATATATATCTACTAAGATGATAACATTCATCGGAAACTGTGACACGTAATATGATTAATGCGAGAAGTTAAAGTTAAACGTATCACTGCGGCCTGATTATGTAATTTAAACCGACACAGCTAGCAGTCAAGTGTCAGAGATTGGTATATGTATTAGATGTTTAACTAATGACATCGAGCATCCCAAGGGAGACTCGATTTATGCGTTTCTGTTTTCCCTACACTGATTTAATCAGACTGATAAACATTTCTCTTTAATGGAATGGAAAATGACATTTTTCTGAAAAATTAAATCAGAAACGATATGATATATTTCCAAAGTTATATATCATAAACAACTTCTTCAAGTTACTTTCATTTATATCACTCGTTCCAGTTAATAGCAGCTATTTAACATTTATTATACCCAACTGCTTCTCAAAGCCAGCGGTACTAGTGTTGGTTGCTCAGTAACCAAAGCACACAATCCCATCAGAACTTCCCTCATTCATCCCTTGTGAAGTTTCTGTACAACATCTCTAGCATACATCCTATCCATTCAGGAATCATCCACCGGACCATTTGAATCCCATTGTTCCTTCAGTTGATCACTCTTGTTGACATCTTTTTTCCTTATACATCTGAGCCACCATTAATGGCTAATCAGCATATAGATGCAAAAATTATTGCCAGATCTCTTTGGCAAACTTACAGATGTTCTATCAGAATTTTCCTACTATTAATCAAATAATTTTCCAGTACACATTCACTGGCTTCTAGACAAATTTCAATATTTCTGAAAGTTAGAATATATCAAACTGGCTTAATGGCAGACCTTCAAGGTATATCGGTCTCAATCCCATCAGGTTGGTACCATTTTACAACGTGAGGAACCATATTCAATTGGTTAGAACTTTTATCATAATATGTTGCATGCGTTAATTAACTCTGATATCCATTTTATCCTGTGATATGATGATCTTATTGGTATAACCATCACAATGGGTCATATTTGAGAAGATGTGAATCCTTGTGAGACCCAAACTGATAATGTTTCACTGCTAGTACATCTGATACCTCGTTTTCTTCTATGACGATCTTGTTTTTGTCCAGTGTATTGAATACGTGTCAACGAGGTAAAAGAAAAAGGATGGAAGTTAAGCGTAGTAGTGATCCAACCAACTTTCGACGCCATATTGAGAAGCCACATTAGTGATATTAGTCATCAATTCTTGTGTCAACATAGATAACGTTAATATACTGAAATGTGTCAAATTGGAAAGCCACGTTGAAAAAATTGTGATTTCCAGTATTAGAAAGGTTATTTATGAGTATTGTCATGAATTCGAGTTGATATTGAGTTGTATAATAGTGTTCCAAAATCTGGTATCAACAAAGTAGACGCATATTTCATATTTTGCTTGGATATTAATTTATAATAGTGAATATGATATAAAAAAATTACTAATAATAGGAAATAAACCAGTTTCCATTGGAAATTACTCACCAATTTTAAAATAAAATTCAAATTTCAATGCACTTTCCGATCACAACCTGAGGATTTCCGAACGCTACCGATGATACGTGTGATGTCATATCTCTTGTGTTTACTTATGTCAATATGGCCTGTATTGCATTAGGTTATGTGTAGTTGTGTGTTTATATTGTATTTTAATCAACTTTTAATTGCTTCATCGACGTAAGAATATCATTGATATGTTTGTTTGAGACAATTACGGGTTTGTGTGTGCTTTTTTTATTACTAAAAGTCAACGTGAAGTGGAAAGTGGTCATAAATATTCGATATTTCCGAGGATATTTTAAAACTTTTAGGAGAATATGTTTTATTCACTACTTCAGTGTTCAGTGACAATTCTTTCATATTTTGTGAGTAAAGATATGGCTAGCGAAGGTTTTGTGAAAGCACAAACTAATAACTTGCCCAAAGTAGACTTATATATGCTGCTTGAATGTATGAAGTCAAACAGCTGCTCTAATGCAAAGGAAATATGAGGAGATAAAGCATTATCGTAAGTACGATTTAAACAATGTCATATTTATATAACATATACCAACCATATTTCGATGTGTGGTCGTAAGGAAATGATGTTTTTATGGTTGATTCCTAGACATATAGGTATCTACATAACCTCAAATTATTTAGCAATAAAAATTACCAGCATAGAAGTAGGTTCTTACATTAAAATGGTCTTTACAAACAAAAGTAATGCCCTTCTTTTGTGTATTTTTGCCTGCGCTACCAGGTAAAGTAACAAATATTTTGTCTGGAGTTTTAATAGACGTTGATTTACACATTGGAGCAATGCAAAACTTGGAAAACAAAGTTTTTTCGGCTTTATCCATTATTAAAGCTCTCAAAAACAAATTGGACACAAGAACTCAGAGCGTGATACACGAATGAGAACGTAAACAAATGACGTCACTCCATGGGGCAGCCATCTTTATGACGTAAAGCGCGTTTTGGCGGAAAAATAGGCATGCAAGGTGTTAGGAGACCTGATAATGCGTCAATTTCCACCAATAGCAAAATTTATGCTTGTACCCTATTCTCTATTATAACAACAGAAAGTTTCCCCTAAATGAATAATTCAATGTACGCCTCTGGTATGTTTACGGAAGTCTGCCATATTCAGAAGTCACTGTTATGTTTTTTCCTCTTTCTTTTTCAAATTTTATAAGTGACCTCAATAGAACTCAGCACCTTAGTGGCTGCTTGTTCTTGCTTCTTGCTTCGAAAAATTCATCAATATTAAACTAGGAGTATTTCCGGCAAAACCGAAAGTACCTACTGGTGATTTTGAAATGTGTTACTTAATATTATTCTGGAAAATAGACCAAAGTGAAACATTTGAAATAATATAAACATGTCCGGGAAACAATTTAAATGAATAATTAAATACTGGATATTAAATTATCATTCACTTTGATATATTTAGAGTTTCTGTTGAAGAAGTTTAATTGAAAAACAGAGGTTTTTCGTTGTTACCCGCTTCGTCAGTTTTTGCGGAAACTTCGTTTCGGTAATGAACTTCCTTTTCTGTAAACAAGATATTTCATATGATCACGAATCGCCCATGGTAACGATGAGAAGATTAAACTAATTGTGGTGATACCAGTCCTGAAAATTTACGCTTAGTACCTTCTTCCACCGATAGGAATCCTTTATATTACCCATTGTTTTTTCAATAAATTTAAATGTTATTGCTAAAAAATTATTCGTAGCTATACTTAATGGCATAAATATATAACCAAGCATCGAATTGTATAAGTAGCGTGACTGAAACCACCCTAAAACAGACACGCAATTTATATTGTCACTTATTAAATAATAATAATTTTTTCAGATATATCGCAATAGTCATAAATAATTTATGGAGTGTACATGAAATATAGATTTACTTTTTCATTGAATAATTTAATAAAAGGAGAATTAAATGCTCCTCAGGTAATTCTAACCGCCTCAAATGCTGTTATTTCTTCATACAGAGTTCGACAAAAGTCCGGGACCGGACAAATATGACAGAAAATATAAATTTTTCGGAAAATCTTTCCATACCATAAACTTCACTCCAACTTAAACTATAATTTGAAAATATTTTGAAATATACAGGGTGTTCCAAGAAAGTGTGGCGTATCAAAGTCTTTTTTCTCGAGGAAAACCCTATATTTTAATGCATTTTCTGATTGCTCCTAAGAAATATGATATTCCTTCATAATGGTTCGCCATACCTAAATACAGAGGAGTCCGAGTTATACTGACTTTTTTAAAAATGTGAACATTTAGAAAAAGATTAATAACCCATTGATATAACAAATTCTAGCAAATCTCCTCTCACATCTAAACAGTTGGACATTCGTTGAATGTATTCCACGATTGAGTACTGAATATCTCTTTACAGAGTGTTCAGAATTTTCAGTTTCATTATTATATCATTTTATGTGCAGTATCAGGCTTATTTTAAATAGAACACCCTGTATTTTTAAACTTTATTATATTCAAAAAAATTTCGTCTTTCGAATGGTATGAGGGTGTCCTATACCTAGGTATTATACTTTTCGTGAAATTTACAATTTTCTCTCTTCTTCTCCGTCAAAACAATCTGCTGCTAGCAGTTTTCAGGAGCTTCTTTACTTTTTGTTTCTAGGCATTGTATCACAGATTTTTCACCAATCTGAGTATCCTTATCATCCCAAGATTAATAAACTCAAGAGACAAAATGATTTAATCATGAAACCCAAATCACATCCAAGTAATGGAGGTTTCTAATTTTCAACATTGTTGAGTGGTTCGTAATAACGTCGCCAGTGGCGTTCTGTTTTGAACAAAGATCTCTACCTAAGACTTAGGCAATCAAAACATTTCTTAACATAAGGCTCAAGCGTGTGCGTACCCAGCAAGGGGCGGCTGCATCCCTCTGGAAGCAAAACAGTATTACACGTTTTGTAATTCTATTTACAGTATGCTCAGATTTTGTGTGGTCAGATACTTATGACAATACAAAATTCAGTGGATACCACTAATTTCTGCTATAAATTCGAATAAAAAACGCACCTTCTCATAAACAGAGCGATTTTTTATTTAAAACATCTTCATTTCGTTATAAATCAATCCAACAAGAAATAACAAGTAATCTGTTTCGGTTCTCGAAACACATAATCAAAACACGAAGAACAATGTCATCCTCAGGGGGCACTTAATCTCGCTTCTGGTCCTTTCGAATTAGAATTTAACTTCCTTAAAATGCTGCTAAAATATGCAAATGTCGGTTTATTTTGCATAATGGCGATTGAGAAGAGCGATGCAGTTGGTACGATTGTTTGAGCTTGTTCTTACTGGAAATATGGCGCCTAAGAATAATTTGGTCGTTATCGTCACTATCTCTACTGGTCGTGACTTGACTTATGGAGGGTTATTTATTTTTTCGGCTACCGGTTAACTGGCAATGACTCGTTCTTAATTTGAATAATGAAATAGGAGTTTATCAAAGGGTTTTTGATATATCAGCAACATGATATTTTTAATTCGTTTCAACTGTGAATAATACCCAGCTATATATTTCAAACATAATCTGCTTTTTTTTATAAAAACTTCCAGTTAAAATAGCGTCTTATTATTCAAATTTGTTAGTTCTCTTAGTTTGCTCCTGTCCAAAATATAGGCATGTCGGAGTAGGAAAAATAGGGTATGCAACTCGCATCTGATGAGTACCCTCGTATATATATCATTATTTATAATTCAACAGTATATATCATATTTATTGAATATTTCGTGCTAAACTAAGTACAATTCAACTGTTGTTGGCTAATCTTGTGTAAAATTTAGATAACAAACATCGGTTGATTGACATTAGCGGTTTTATCCAGCTAATTAAACGGAAGTCAACGAATTGAAGTCAACTGTGCAGTGTATTGATTGTTGCCTATTACCAATAACAAATGACTGTTTGGAGGTATCATGTTCCAACTAGTTATTCGGAAATAATGTGATTCACGGAAATTATTAGAATAACGAGGTTTTTTTTGGTTGATCGGGGAGTTGGAAAATGAGCAAGCTACATGATAATACTTGAATGAGAGTTTTGAGAGGATGAATGTTAAGAACGATTTTATTGTAAACTTACTGTAACGTGAAAGTCAGAAACTAGACCATGCGTAGGAAGAAGAAGTGCCTGAAAAGTAGGCATACAATGTTCAACAATTTTCCTCTACACCAAAAAACAGATTTTCAGCTGATGTCAAATTCAGTCCACATGTACATATGTTTATTCAAAAATTATTAGCCTACTTTAGAACCAAACAAAATTTCAATGTCAAAATATTTGATTACTCAACATATTCTCCTCTTAATTATAATAATAATAATAATAATAATAATAATAATATTTATTTACCATTCAATTTTAAATATACAACAAGTTTAATTTACGATAAATAAATATAGAATCACCACAGAAGCGTGGGTTTTACCATATTAATAAACTATATATGATTATAATAAATAAAATAAAATTTCATCAATAAAGTATCTTTCATTATAAGAAACAGAGTACCAGGAGACTTATATGTAGATATCGTATTAAAAATAACTTACACATGAAACAGAAAAAGAACACAGCACTTCAAAAACAATTAGCAATAGGATTATAGTATATAAAATTTAGAAAATAAAGTTGCTTCCAGCGTGAAAAGAAAGGCACTAAAAATTTATGTAGATATCACATTAAGAATCATTTATATCTCAATTGGATAGTTTCATTTATTACTGCGAACCTGCAACGTCTCTAGACCTTTAAAAAAATGTTTCCTCCTACTCTGCAAACCAGACCTCCACAGCTTTTATTACCTTCTCGTTGGGAGAAAATTTACGACCTTTCAAACTTTTTTTCAGTTGGGGAAAGAGATGATAGTCGGACGGAGCCAAATCTGGTGAATAAGGGGGGTGTTCTAGTAATTGAAGCCCTAAATCACGAATTTTTTGCATGGCAACATGAGATTTGTGTGCAGGGGCGTTGTCCTGCAAAAACAAAACACCTTTGGATAGCTTTCCGCGACCTTTGTCTTTAATTTTTTCTCGTAGAGTGGTCAGTGATATCGAAAAGTAATCTCCGGTTATTGTTCTACCCTTATCCAAAAAATCCATCATGATTACTTCATGGCAATCCCAAAAAATTGAAGCAAGAACTTCTCCAGCATATTTTAAAACACGAAACTTCTCAGGTCTTGGAGAGGACGAAAAATATTGATCAAAAAGGGTATTGAGCATATCTTCGTAAATCTCTTAACCCTTTTAAATACCTACAGGTACTTGATGATGGCTCGATACTCCAATTTTTCGATTTTCACAATTTCGGTGGACATCTTTTTTCTTTTAATTCATTGCGTAACTCTGGTTTACTTTTTTGACGTCCTGACACTTCTAATGAGTTATTGTTCGTTGCTATGGTAACGCAATATTTTGTTCATGCATGGAACTGGTGTAGGCTAACTAGATATCGATACCTCCTCGTATTTTGGACAAAGAGAAGGTTTTAAATTCTTCCCAGCTCATGAAAAAGTGAATTCTCCGATAAATTGGCCTAAGCGCTGGATACGTTAATATTCAATACATATACCCCAGACTTTGTTATTATATCACAACTTGAACTTCGGAAATGCCTTTTATCTCGAAGTAACTTATCCCTGACGAGATTTGCCAATGAAAGAGAAATAGATTCTAGCTTCTTTGGATTCGAATATCGAGCAAAAATATAACTTTCTATGAAACCGTTTAATACCTATAAAGCTCTTTGTGGTGAACTTTCGCCAACTGACAATTGCCGAGAGAACTGTAATACCCGCGGAGAAACATAATCTAATTTTTGCTGAAACTTTTATCTGAGAGTTTGGAACTTCCTACGGAAAAGTGTCCGTTCCAACTGGAACGGCTACGAATGAACATGGGCGTAGAAGATATTATACACGCAAGAAATGAACTATTTTTATATTCGTGATTAGAATGTAGATAATTGAGTGGTAAACGTGACAACTTGATATCTCTTCCTTCGGAATAAAATGATGAAGGTAATGTGTTAAGAAGAGTGTGGAACTAACTCGAATGAAAGGAAAGCTTGCACGATATTCCCATTTATAATAATAATAATAATAATAGATTTATTGACCAAGATAAACAAAAAATAATAAACTGATTATTACAATAAGTATAGTATAATTTTGGTCAAAAGGACTACTGATCAGTAAAACTGTTCTTCCTCAGAAGCCTTTACAAAAAAAAGGAAAAAAAAGGAACATACTAACTATCTAAATGGACAAAACACTTTAATTCCTACGTTATAAGGTTACAAGAGTATGGTTTTAGGGTAGATTTGTACATTGGTCATTAAAAATAAGTTTGGTTACACTTTTTTTGAATAGTGAGATAGGCAATTCTTTTAATTCGTCCGGTAGAAGGTTATAATGCTTCGAGATCTGATAAGTGAAAGAATTTTCAAATTGAGTTGTTCGATGTTTAGGAATATTAATTAAATGTTTCCGACGAATGTTCACATTGTGAACATCTGTCCGAAAAGAGATTTTGTTGTAGAGATATGAGTTCATTGTAAAAGATAACTTCATCAGCCTGGAAATTGATAATAATGAGGAAAAATGTTATGACTATGAAACAAACATACTATGTTTGTCCATAAATAAAAACCTAACGGAACAGTTTGATTTATTTGAATATATTTTCGTGATAGCACTGTTGTTGAATGAGGCAAGTCGCTTAATTTCATGGCTTTGGCAAAGTCGCTCTGCCGTAATAAAATTATATGGGATGAAATTCAACGGTTCAAGAGCAGCGTTGAATACTTGATTATCCATATTTTTGTTGTACTCTATGTATTGTTGCAAACTTCTAAAATTTCATAAATCAATAGTTTTTCAATATTAGAAGAGAAAGGTAGATAAAGTTGAATAGATGAGGCTTTTACTTGATGTAGATCCATAGTAAGTTATGAAATCAAACAATTTTATTTTGTTAAATCTACATTGTATTTAAACATAAAGTGACGCGTTTCGCTAACACAGTAGCTTTTTCAAATGAATGGAGGTATAATGAGAAACTTTCTATTTATACCATACCTTAATACGAAATTATACGGATATTTAACAATAAAATTTCAATCTATTTATAAGGAAATGAAATAAATTTGTCAAAATATGGGATTAACTGAAGTATTTAACGTTTACCTGGAAACTTATTCACAACCATCCTACAGGAATCTTTCTAGGTAAAAAGGTTTCATAATAGAGAATTGTTAATATTAAGTTGGTCGTTAAGAAGATCATCTGAATATTTGTTTTTATTTATCTCTAGGGCTTCTAAAATATTTAATTTGAAGGATTTAGTTTCTATATGCAAAATTTCAAAATTTTTTTCTTTTAAATTTGAATCGAAAGAGTGTTGGTTTGCTAATAAATGATTTGAATAGTTGGAATCTAATTTTTGATTGTCATAACTACGTTTGTGTTCTGAAATTCTAGTTTTAAAATTCCTAAATGTTCTACCTATATAAATTTTATCACAGTCGTCATTACCACATTTTAATTTATAAACTCCTTATGGTCAGTTTTGAAGCAAATATTCAAGTCTAAAGTTTCTAAAAATGATTTTATTTTTAAGGATGGTATTCCAAAGTAAGTTAAGCTTTTAAATAGGTTATTTTTGTTTTTATCAGAAGGAAATACTTGTTCTAGAGTATGTTTTCGTATCTTTTTATTTATGATGTTGACAATTAAATTTGGATCGTTATTGTTATTAACCGCTATTTGCTTTATTATATTTAGTTCTTTATTGTAATTGTCAATATTCAATGGAACTGTTAAAAGTCTATGTATCATACTATTGAAAGCTGCTAATTTATGACTGATTGGGTGGACTGAACTATTATGAATTGTAATGTCTGTATGTGATGGTTTGTGAAATATAGAAAAGTCATGTCTATCATTAATATTTGAAATTGTAAGATCTAGAAAGTTTATGGACTTATTTTGTTCAATTTCTACCGTAAATTTAATATTTTTATGTATTGAGTTGATGTGAGTAATGAAGTTATCTAATTGTCTCGTAGTACCAGTGAAGCAAGCTAAAATGTCATCTACATATCGGTGCCAGTAAACAAATTTTTTACTGAGGGGGTGTTTATGAATTATCTTTTCTATATTATCCATGGAAATTCCTGATAAAAGGGGACTGAGAGGGTTGCTCATAATCAAACCCTCTTTACTGCTATAAACCTTTCCGTTGAAATGGAAATAATTTTGATTTAAACAAACTCTTAATAAATTTATAATATCAGACTGAATTATGGGAGTAGATAAAGTATTGATTATAATACCGACCAGCTATAACTCCCTTTCTTTTGTTCTCATTTCTTTATTTTGAAACTCGCACTACTGTTTCAATGAATCGATACTTGGACGACACCACTGATCAAAAATCTGGAAATTCTCAGGAATTACAAACAACCATGGATGAAGGAGGCGTGAAAGCCTGACTAATTGCCTGTTTTGTAGTTTAATTAAAAAATTGTACAAGTACCCTATACCCTGTGAACAATAATAATAAATATTATCAAACTGATTTTTCTCACACGATCCTCGATGGTTTATCCAACAAATTCTTGACTGGGTATTTTCTGGAAATCTTGAAAAATATTTTGAATAGGAACCTGGAATTCCATGACAACATTGCTAATTACATAGCCTTACGGAACATTTGATCACTCCTATAAATTAAACACTCGGTATATTTGTAACATTTTCTCCATTTATCAAACAGCTACAAAAGAAATGGTCAGTCCTCAATAATTTATCATAGTTTTTTTGTGTCGCTACAACCGTGAAAAATTACTTTTGATAAATGAGAAAGAGGCCATTATTATGAGGTTGAAACGAGTAAATACAAGTTAATTGGTATTTTGATTTTTTGTTCTATAACTAACTATCCGGTTTGAATAAATAATACACTTCTACTACAAAGTATTTACCAGGAATATAATGACCGAAGGGTAATAATACACTGTTTAACGAATTACCGTTTCAATTCACTATCCAGCTGTTTTCAATTCCGATTTTTTAGTATCAATATCAAATGTTTGACATGTAAATATAAAATGGATATTTCTTTCATCCATTTCAAATCATCAAATAATAAGAAATTAATGAATATTCAGAACTGTTTTCGATTTTCAGGGGCTTCGTTCGAGCGTGAGATTTTTTGTTTTAGGGTTGATATTGTCTTGAAAGTCCGATACATTCTAAGAGATATCGAATCAATTATGGAGTCTCGTTTAGGAAGAATAGCAGAGGAAGTGGGGAAAGTTTATTTCTTTGTTGATACAGCCAAGTTTTGACAGTTTGCAATCATTGCAAAGACCAGATTTTCCAATTGCCTACTTTATTCGATATAAACTAAAATCCCAAGATTCACAGCTCTTGATAAATTGTAAAGTTATGCTTATGATTCAAATCCAAAGCGTATATTTCATAGAAGTAGGGCAAGATAGAAATAGGGAATGAGTCTGTGTAGAACTGACTATTGTTCAGAAGCATATCCGGGCCTTTACCGAGTTCAGAACTATTAAATTTTACAAGAATACACCAACTTGAGTTAATTAAGACTTTTTTCCACTCCCATACTTCAATTTTATCATTAGATATAGTGGAACTGTGCTTCAATTATAAAATATACTGAATTTGACAGTTTACTCGTAGTTCAGTTCTTGAACTTCATATAGTTCGTGTATATTCAATCATCAAATTTCAAGTATAGGAGTAGGAAGAATAGTATGCAATTCGCATTTAAGACACTCGTATTCATTACCTCAATTATACTCCGGTGAGTTTTTCAATTACATGCTTGTAACGTAACAGAATGTTTCTTATATTTTCATAGTTATCCCGATGAAGTTTGTAATTACACACGAAAGCTTGAGCTTGGAATGGAAGCTACACTAGAATTTCTATTGCTTCCTCTTCAATTTCCTTCAGGAGTCTCACATCGTTATACCTGTATTGTCATTTTCAGTTATCAGTACCTCGTTGCTTTCCTTCTGTTCATTATGTGAATACAAAAAATAGTGTGGTTCAATTTTCCAACAAATAACAAAAAGAATTGTGACATAAAAGTCATCATTCAATTTTCATTGGATGATATACTACTGAAATGAAATGTTGAGCGTCAAAAAGTTTCCATTAATTTTTTTTTATTTTTTTCATTTCAGCCTTATTAACAACGGCCGAATCTCTTTTTAGGAAAAGAACAAACTACCTCAGCATAGCTAGTGACATTGTCTCCCTGTAGGGTGGAATAATTTGAAAATGTGCGAGGTGAAGCAGATAATACGTTCTCGACTTTTTTTGTTTTTTTTTACATGCAAATGAAGCCAGTATATACGCATTATTATTCCGGCCACGGACCGCAAAAATTATTTTAAATTGTGAGGGACAACATAAATTCATTCTATTACGCAAATATTTACGTCACGTTTGCTACCTGCTTTCTCTCTCATTAGTACTGCACCAAAACGCAACTGACGAGTGCTTTGATTTTGGCTTTGGTTTGTTGAATGTTGGCATGAAGATTTGGGTGATAAATTCCGAAAAAAATTACTGTGAACACAAAAAACAGCAGAAACTGAAAGGCGTCGAAAAGTTTTTCGATAATTTCTATAAATCTAGTACTTTGTCTTTTCATTTCATGCAACAACCAGTATACACAATAATCATCAAAGGTAATACCACGAGAGCTTCAAATTTTATCGATATTTTTATTTTTTTTATTTATTTTTTATTGCTTTCAAGAACTTGCTTATAGCAACGAGTGGCTACATATATACAATAACATTAATATTGTGAAATAATCTAATTAGACTACTGGGCTAAGAAAAAAAAAAAAAAAAAAATAAAAACTCATTCATTCAATATGAAGCATCTTAATTTGAGTATATTCCAGATGTATTGGCTAATTACCATAGCATCATCATTTGTAATATTTTGCAAAGCGTTAATTAAAGCATCTACATTCTGTAAACAAGGGGTATTGCGCTTCATTACAGTATTTATGGGACACTTAAATACAACATGTAGAAGAGTTTCCTTTTTTCGATTGTTACATATAGAGCAAACTAATTTCGGGTCAATATAATAAACAATACCGTTAAAGGTAAATTTAATTTTATAATTATTAGCCATACGTAGTTGGGCCAGAGTGCGTGTGACTTGGATAGGTAACTTTTTTTGTAAATATGGACTCGGTGCTTCAGAAACATTGAAAACACTGTATAAAGACATATGAGAATACCTAGACACAATATTAACATCCACCTTGTGCAAATGTGTGTAATATTTAGCTAGAACATCTTTCTTTAAGGAAGAAAAATTGAAAGATGAAAAGTTATTCCAGTAATTTAATACATTCAAATCAATGAAAAACTGTCTCATTTGCCTTGACCAGTTGTACTTGATATCACATGAGTCAATTTCTACTCGAACAATAGCATCAGGTGTATTAAAAGATATTAAAAGTATTCTCTTTAAAAAATATAGTTGCACTCTTTCAAGAATTTCTAAATATTTAAGTCCCCAGACAGAAACACAATTGAACATCGTACTAAGAGCCAATGATTCAAACAGTTTAATTCTCGGGCACCAAGTATCGATTTTAGCCTTAGCCATTATGGGAAGAATAGCTGCTACAGCCTGTTTACTCTTTTCACAGAAAACTGTGGCCATTTCATTGAATAGCCCACTCGAGGTAAATGTCACACCCAAGTAAACATACTTATTCGTCATAGACACTAATTCATTATTGAATGTTCAATGCAGTGTACTTTTGTAAGATATTCAATTTTTTCGCTACATCAATTTCGGACTGTGCCAGGATAACCAGATCATCTGCATAATTTTTTCTTTTCCACGAAAACTTGTTTATTTGGCAAAAATATGAAAACAAACCGATTGATAAAATCAGGAGTCCGTTAGGACGAGGGATTTTATCTAAATTCGGTTTTGAGTGAGGAAAATAAAAAATTATGTGATAAAATTTGAAGAGCGAGTTGAATTTGGGAAGATTATTTTTTTTCAACAATTTAAAATGTATTTAAATGTATTAAATGTTCAACATTCTCTTGGGTGATGGCACTGAACGGGTTTGTGTTCATTTTTCAATAAACTTCGAAGCACTTTTAGTTGTCAATAATGACAAATGTGAAGTAAAATTTTGCATTTCAATGTAAACAAGGTTTTATCGATGAAGAAGCAGAATTATCAAAGGTAATACCTCGAGTGCTTCAAATTTTATCGATAATTTTTTCTTTTCCACGAAAACTTGTTTATTTGGAAAAAATATGAAAACAAACCGATTGATAAAATCACGAGTCCGTTAGGACTCGTGATTTTATCTAAATTCGGTTTGTTTGAATGTTTTTGCCTCAAATAAACAAGTTTGAGTGATGAAAATAAAAAATTATTTGATAAAATTTGAAGAGCGAGTTGTATTTGGGAAGATTATTTTTTTCAACAATTTAAAATTTTGTATTACCTGAATGTTCAATATTCTCTTGGGTGATGGCACTCAATCGGTTTGTATTTCTTTTTCAATAAACTTCGAAGCACTTTTAGTTGTCAATAATGACAAATTCAAAGTAAAATTTTGACGTTTCGATGTAAACAAGGTTTCATCGATGAGGAAGCAGAATTATTGGGGGTAATACCACAAGAGCTCAGATTTAGCCGGATGTTTTTTGTGGTTGTTTTCGAATACTTACTTAAATTGCCAATGAAAGTAAGCATGAAAAAACCACCGGAAAAAATATCCTGCTAAATCTGATTTGGGTGGTATTTGGTAAGACAATCCCATGAATAAAAAACTCAATTCAATTAAACTAAATTAAATTAAATTGATTCCATATGGAGGAATGAGTTTTCTTGGTATTTTCTGGAGTTGATTTTTCAATCTCCCTTACTATTTCTGCCTTGCAAATATTTCCAAATCTCGACATACTTTTTGGAATTGTTATATGCTGTTCAATTCATTCTGTTTTTGACATTTATAATTCTCAAATTGACGTGCATTGCTTGGTAAACAGACAGTACCTAAATGCTAGGGTTGCTACGGTAACGTAATTTATCCGATATTTTTATCCATTTGCAAACTCTCTTCCTTCCTATTTAGCCGACAGCAAACTACGATTTTTGTTTTCACAAATGGGAATTATTATACATGAATGGGATTGTCAGTATAATACCGAATGATTGGGTAGAATAATGTATTGCTATTGGTTAAAACCACAAAAATGTCAGATTTTGACAAGTGAAAAAAATAATCAGTATAAAAAGTTTGTTTTAAACATGGAACGATCAATCAACATGAATCCTTCAGACTTTTTTCTGTGGGGTCACTTAAAAAACATGGTTTACAAAACAGAACCTGCCAATATAGTATGTTTACTAAAATTCCTTATTTTTAAATGGTCACTGTAGAGTTCGATCAGTAATTATGTTTGCCCACAATAATGTCCGTTATATCAAGTACTGACATGTGAGTTAGTGTGTAATCTGTATTATTAGTGTTTCCCAGTGTGTGGATTCACCCTGCCAACTTCGACCCTAGTTATGGATTATACGATATTTATTTACTACCACCCAACCGACCCAAATAACTGAAGGAAAAACATATTACACCGCTTCACGGAAATTTCACTTCACCAAAGAAGATCACACTCCAAATAATTTTTTTTGACGTAAATTTCATTCAAGTTGGTAGACCACATACTTATGCTTCATCAATAATTCATTAGAAGAAACGCCACAACAACAAAATTAGTTGACACAAAATACTGAACTTTTTATATTGCTCTCTTGTTGGTAGAATTAATAATGCAAGACATGGACTAGATTGAACAAGATTATGTCTACATGAACGTAAGCAAACTT
>CAJUYG010004017.1:0-18283 GCA_910591675.1 Galerucella calmariensis | reverse complement strand
TATACTCGCACGTAATGTAGTTCTAGAAACCTCTCGAAGTTCTGGTGGATGCGCTGGGTTTTTCTAGATGTTACGCATTCCAGATCATTCTCGAAAAGAAGGCGGAGGAGCCATAGTCGTATCATATGGGAATTTCACTGGGGGCACTAATTGAGCACATTAATGCAGCAGCTCGCGTAACAATATTCAAAGATTTGGGAAAATAATCAAGGATTGTTATGTTTCCGATTACATCCCCCATCTTCCAGCAATTTCAACCTCACATTAGTCAAAATTCATCACTTTCAACCATAATGGTTATTATATATCATAAAGTTCCACCGTTTATAGTCTACTGAAAACGGTACATTGCATGAAATATCGTGCAGCAGGCGTTTAATTACTAGAGAATAATAATTCAGTACACTTTCTTATGTACACATACCTTAATGGCTCCAAGAAATAAAAATACATTGTTCAACTTTAATGTTCTATACTCTATTAACATTTTTTAATTCGATTTCGACGATACGAGTAGGATATAAAAGACTCGTAAGCGAAATTAGAAATATAATGGTTATTTACTATCTCTAACGTCAATAAAGGATTTTTTTTTTCATTTAACTCCAAGTACCTACTATAGAAAAGAACCGCATTAAATACGTTGATAGTCTGAAGCGTTGTATTTTCAGCCTTCACTTCAGTAAACCATCAGTCGAATAGAGTTTTAATGTAACGTATAGAGCTCCGAAATAAGGCTCCTCACTTTCTGATGAGGGTAAGTATTTTGATTAGCTCAAGAAAATAACCATCAACCTTATTTTGTTCAATATAATTTCTCAATAACATGAAAACATTATATAAGTAATATCTAGATGTCAGGATAATGGTATTATACAATATGCTCCTCTCCTATTCAATAATCGCTTAGCTGTTGTGCACTAAAATTCTCAATTGCTGTACAATTCGCAAGTATGTCGATGCAGCTTTCTTCTCCCATGCCACAGAATCTACACTCCTCCAGTATTTTGAGCTTTTCAGGTGCTGATTGATTTCATCCCAACGGATTGTAGTCACCCAGGAGAACATTTGATTGTCTTAGCCCTACCAATGGTCAGCTCTTCACTTTTCTCAGATCTGCTCATTTTTCCATATTAAATTGAAGCAAAAGGGTTCCAGTCCCCAAAAGCGTGTTTCAGTCCCCTCATTTACTGGTTTATCTGCTATTTCATTTCCTTCTATTCCAGTGTGTCCTGGAATCAACACCATGTTGGAACTGATCACCTAAGAGCTCAGTGCTTTAATGGCTGCTTCACTATCCGACATTGTATGAACCCTCTGCCTTTTATATTCTCTGTCAATATTGAACTGGGCACACTTTTATGGGGTGAATTTCCGCTTAAAAGATACATGGAATTCTTCCCAAGCTTCCAGAGTCCTATAACCTGCATACACCTAACCTAGTTCCTTTTATTGCTTTGGAGCCGTCTGTGTACCATTGAATGGCATTTTCCCCAAGTCTGGTGATGCTTTTTAAAGCCCATTTGTTTTTGTTGCCACTGTCACTTTCTTCATTTTAACCCTACTCAATCTCAATATAAGTATAGAGAAAACTAAGTGAATACTAATAGGTAAATATTAAGAAAAGTGAGAGTATTCTGACAGAAGAAGAGATGTGACTAAATGTCTGATAAGAGTAATGATATATCCTGCATTATTCATTTCCAAACTTACATTTACCGAAATCGACTTTTCTCAACTCCCAGCTTAAATTTGAAAATAACATTAGAAAGACAAACGTAGTAGGAATAATGAGCTTCAAGAAAATGTAAAGTCTACTCCGGCGTTATAGACAAACTCCATAAAAGCCTAAATAACTAAAAGTTGAGACATTAAAGCTGTGTGTTGCCTTAGCCTTCAAAATTGAATGGTTCACTAAGCAAATGACAACATAGGGTTGAGCGGTTGAAGTGATAATGTATATTTGAGTATATAAGACGTGTTCTATGGAATTATTTGAAGTATGGAAGGATAATATACGAGGGAGTGGAAAGTTAAATTTCAATATTTCACCAATTATTTGCTAAGACAATGCTTTGTTGAGACCAATTAAAATGAAGTAATTGATAGTTGATACTAAATTTTTTATCAACGTCTTGCAATGAAAATCTCATCCACAAATTTATAAATGAATCCACTACTAGTGGTGTGATAAGCTCACCCAATTGAAAAATGTTGTTTTTCAGTACCTATAACACAAAACTGACCAATTTCTCTTTTTTTTTATTGAAAATGTTTCGATTAACTTTTATCTTGTGAATTCTCAGAAATATTTAAGTGGAATTTTGACCGAAAAGGCTTGAAGGTACATTTTTTTTAATGCGACACTCAGTATTTCAAGTCAAATTCTGCTCAACTTCGCAATTGCAATGAGAATGCAATGATAATTGCAATGTAATGTATTTAAAAATTTGTGTTCACTTCTTGTTAAGCTGCAGAATTTGAAATTTTCATTCGCGTGTTAAATGCAATTCACTGGTCCAAAACATCGACGTAGTTATTACACATCAAAATTGGGCAACTTCATGTTTAACTTAAAATTTCTCGAGAAATATTGACTTTATCGTTATGGAAAAAGACTACTCTATTCACATAAGAAGTAATCAGGGCCGGATGCTCCCGTGTTCCATTTTCCGTCCGTCGTGCGCATGACGTCACTCAAGATCTTTTTTGTATTGCTGAGATGGCAGTTTTGTATGTTTTTCTCTATTTACGCGTTTATTTAATTAGTTACAAAAAAAACTGTGGATGCGAATTATGTTCCAAATGAGCTGTTCTATACCCTGATGACATGAAAGTTTTGAAATTTGTAATACTTATCACTCAAAACTCTTTTTTAACACTGTGAAATTTCTCTTCGAAGTATTAAAACGCGATTTTCATGAAAACGGTGCAAGATAGAGTAAACTGATAGAGGAATTGATTTGTAAAGCACAAAATTTACTACAACACTAGTCTAGGAGGGGAATGCGGGATTGAATAAAAACGCGAAAACACTTTATAAAAAGAGGACTTTCATTCATGCAGTTTTTACAGAGGCATATTTCTTCATTTAAATAGTTTCAAAATAGTGATTACCGGATTTCAAGATCAAATTTCATTTCCTACATATCACGTATTCTACATTTTATTGATATTTAATAATTAACAACTCACTCATTCTTTTTTTTATTTGTTGGGAATTAAAACACAATATGTTTTTGTATTTTTTATTTCGACGTTTCGGTAGCGTTCCAGCTACCGTTGACAAGATGAATTAGATTTTTAAACAATTTTTGGTCCCTATCAGACAAAACGAAAAAATTTGACAACTACACAATCAATAATATTTTGAACTTTGTTGTCAAATTCAAGGTTCATTCACAGTAGATCATATCTCTGGTAAATCTGGTAAATCTCGCATTCCCCTCCTAGACTAGTATTGTAGTAAATTTTGTGCTCTACAAATTAGTTCCTCTATTAGTTTACTCTATCTTGCACCGTTTTCATGAAAATCGCGTTTTAGTACTTCGAAGAGAAATTTCACAATGTTAAAAAAGAGTTTTGAGTGATAAGTATTACAAATTTCAAAACTTTTATGTCATAAGGGTATAAAACAGCTCATTTGGAACATAATTCGTATCCACAGTTTTTTTTGTAACTAATTAAATAAACGCGTAAATTGAGAAAAACATACAGAACTGCTATCTCAGCAATACAAAAAAGGTCTTGAATGACGTCACGCGCTTATTAGGGACCGCCCACTCATGCGCAACATCCTATCTTCGGTGTGTTTATATCGTGGAAGTATTGGAGTATTGCCAGTGTCGTAGAATTTGGGAACGATTAACCTGTCACTTGCCCCTGTCGTACGCCTCTGGTAGTAGCCAGAAACGTTTGTTTAATATAATTTAGTAGGGTGTACACTGTCTACACTTTCTGCCAAATATGAAATGAATGCATAAAACAGTTTCAAAGTACTGAGCACAAATGGTTTTCAAATTAAAAAAAAAAAAACACCCTGTAACTAAGTAAGCAGCTACATTTTATTTAGGTGTTTTGAGTTGAATCCTCATAATTTAAAGTCAGGATTCTACTATCAAATTATTTCCAATTAGTATTGAATCACCCTGTATAAGCTGAGATTTTTACGAGAAAATTATATAAATTTTCCAAAGTATTATTGACAATAAACTGAGAAACCATAACTTCAACATAGAAAATGTATGTGAAAATTCCGGATATTCGGGTTGTTTAATTATAGAAACTTGAACAACTTCATTTTCGAAAAATCACAGCTTATTCAGGACATAGGAAGGTGATTCTCCTGTAAATTCCATGGAAACCAAAGTTTTGCGCGAGAAAAAAAAATTAAAAACTAAAAATACGGTTCGTTCAATTTCCATCAGAATCTTTGAGGCTATGTGAAAAGTGATGAGAACAAAAGTTTCAGATTTTTTTAACATCTACTACATTGTCATACACATTTTTCGATTGGAGGTCAAGTTTTGACGGAAATAACGACAAATCTCGTTTGACCCCTAAATCACGGCCCCCTGCAGCCCCCCTACATTTTACGTAGTTGGATTTTTGGTTCACGTATTCCAGTTCCTTCCCTCCCTTATCATGGGTTTTCTGTTATTGATTTTGTCCCTTCTTCATTTCTTTTTGTGCTGTTTGCTTTGTTCTTAAAAATCATAGTATCTTTCATTGATAAATCGTACCTATATGTTATTGTTACGCTGTAACTATTAATATTGTCAAGTATTAACCTTTTTCTTGGTCGTATCAGTCACAAAAGTGTTGAGCAAATTTATCCGGGGAAATTGACTCGATTTTTAAATCGAAAAACGAAGAGTATTAACGAAAAATCCTCACGTTACTACTTAAATCACGGCTGTCGTCTTACTGAATCTTAAATATTCATGAATGGTATAGCCCTCAAGCAATCTCGAAACCTTATTCACGACTTAGAGGTGAGAGGGCGCTCTAAGTCTCACAGAATCTAATAACTTGGCCTAGGAAATGAAATATATTCACCCCTCAGCAACTGCTACTCTTTCACGAACAGAAAACAGGATGAAATTTTCCAGAATAAAGACCACGCGAAATACAATTTTCTTACTTGGTAGGTGGATGAGTATCACGTTTGACAATAAAAGAAGAGGAAATATTATACTTTTTATTATTGCAATGAAAAGTGGCTCCATATTGTGATTTTTCTATATAGACCAGGATATAACGGAAATCTCAATCTGGAAAATAACAAGGTTTTACTGGCAACTCCGCTCGCGTTGATACCCTGAAATGTAGTTTAAGAGGAAGATCCAATGATTATATTATTTAATGCAACTGGGGTAGCATACTAGATGCATCCTCAATAATGCGGTAAAGGTTCTCCCGTTTACTTGTGAATGCTCTCGACGGGACGTGTTCTTTGATCTAAAACCTTCAAGAGTAATTCTGAGATTCAATTTGTCGAGCGTAATTTTGACAAACATAAGCTGATTTAATATTTGATTAAAATCAAAATTATGTTCCATATTTAAATGGATTATATCTCTAGCCAATAACATTTTTTAGTAGTGGAGAAGATTTAGGTCCGAATTTATAGACGTCACTCACCCTCAATTTACACTTAATCTGTACTCGAATCGACACTCATGCTCAATTTGGAATCCAAAAACAAGAAATACTCAAATCGACACTACAATTTTAGTGTATAAATGAGTTTATTTTGAGGTTAACTAGTTGGTCCCTACATTATCAACATAACCTCATATTTTTGCGTTTGAAGCATTTAATAACGACGTATATAAAGATTTTCATAATTGATTTCCAATTTATTGTATTTAAATGGCTGATTTATACGAGTTTATTCAATATGTCGTAGATGTTGAAGCTTATTTGCCTATTCCACGGTAAGTAAAATTAATAGTCAAATTCATTCACAGGCATTTTATGAATTGAAATATTGACTAGTACTTAAGTTTTATTATTATTTCAATAAAAATATACATCATTCCATGAACTGTTTTTTGTTGTGTTCTAAAATAATTCTTCCAGCTGCCAATTTTACTTTTTCAGCTTCTAACCGGACAGCATGTAACTGTCTCTCATTTTCCATTCGCATCATGTGAAATTCTTCATCTTGATTCTCAAGTTTTTTTACCCGGGCTACACGTGCTGCCAGCTCACTATCAATTGCAGACCCCCTTTTTTTGCCCTTTTCTCAAAAGAGAGCTCCTTGTTGTATCTGTAAAGCAGAGGAAGAATATTAACGAATTTGAAATTCAGAGAAAAGATATGAGGCTTAGCATAGCCACGGCGCTATCAATGACATCTTTTATTTCGATGTCTACACAATCTAAGATGACATCGGTAACTTCATCATTAGGCGGTGCTTTAACAATTCCACCGCCAGTTGCTATTCTCTGCTGTTTTTCTTTTGATAGCTCCTTTTTCCTTCTGCATTTTATGTTCTCCCATGCTTTTTGAAGTTGTTGTGGAGTTCGCTGTCAAGTCAAATCCAATAATTATTACTTTTGAAAAAGTTAGGTCATGGTAATACTGGATGGGAATGAAATTTGCTATTATTCAATACTACTTATGTTTGTGTGATCCGGTACAGAATTGAATTTTGTAGTGATAATAGCACACGTTTCCTTTTTTTTTCGGATACATTCACTAAATCCGTTTTCTTACACTCTATAATATTTTCAATTTGAGCCACTAACTCCGTTATAGTTATTTATGATATGAGTGTTAAAAGTGAGGTTTTATTTTGTGAGTGAAAACGTTTGTGAAATGAGCGGAGCGAATTGAACAATTTCACGAACAAAATAAAATCACTTTTAACACAAATACCATACAATGTTTTTTGTACAACTTCCCTATTTTGATAATGAAACGAGCGAATTTGCAATGACAATAAATTCAAAATGCATTTTAGTATTCAAATAATCAAAAGATTGTTGTGAATGGCAGACGTTTACATAGCAGCGTGCTAAAAATATTTTTAACACTAGTGTTAAAAGTATTTTTAACACGCTGCTATGTAAACAATCGTTTTTAACATTGTTTGCTATCATTAAAAGTGTCACTTTTAATGATAGTTGTACAAAAAATATATTTTTTCACTTGGTGTTATATATTTCTTTTGTTCGCTATTCATTCAGTGAATGATAAAGTTTTCAATATAATTCTTGAGGTTATCTATATTCGGAATGGATAAACAAGGGAAATGATTGATATGAATTGTCAAATTTAGTTCAAATTAACCAAAAATTACAATGTTGACAGCTCGAAACAGAAACTAGTGCGCTACAATCTCTACTCACATGAGTTACTCAACCTACATGGTTTTTGAATACCAAAATTAAGGGTGAGTTCCACTCACTCTCAAAAGAGTCGCGATTTGAGTCTAAAAGGAGTGTAGTAGTAGAGTCGTTTCTGAATTCTCAAATCTATTTATACAATTCTGTTCTTCAAAACTGACAGCACACTATCAAGATTGACACTATTACGCTTAGGTACTTTGTTTGTCGTAAAATGATGTCGTCTAAAAATATACTGAGTGTTCAGAAACTCTTCTACAAACACAAACTACAGACACTACACTGTTTATTAACCACATATCAAAAATAAATATTGTTTAAAAAACTTAAAAACACGCTTTTAAAGAATATCGAAATAAAAAGTTGAAAATAATTTTAAAAATATACTTATAACAATAGTATATAAAAAAATACCAGTATAATTAAGGGGAAAAGCGTGGGGTGCTCGATATACGAAAATTATGGCACAAAGCGCCCCACGCTTTTCCCTCAATTATACTATTATTTTTTTATATACTATTGTTTTAAGTTTATTTTTAAAATTATTTTCAACTTTTCAGTTCGATATTCTTTAAAAGCGTTAACCCTTGCTTTCGAACAATAATTCCCCACTTTTTGCTCTTAATACATAAATAACTATTCCAGCAACTTTTCTTTTTTTCATTTTTAACACTTTCCAATCCTCTCTCGATTTCTCGACATGAATTTGTTTGTTTGTGTACCTTCAAGCCATTTTTCCTCTCAAAATTTTCCAAATATATCCACATATTTTTGAATACATCACAATATGACCTGTCACTATTACCATACTCAACTCCCGAATTAACACACTGAACGTGATGATTACCTTCACTCATTCAACAACAAATACAATGTGAAACTGCAAAATATTTTCTTTGTGAAACTTTCGAAATAAATTTAATAACTTTTATATTATTACTGAGGATTCCATACCTCAATATACGATACTTTCCAGTTCTTGTATTCGGATATAACCGCGAGTAATCCTGATATGAATGTGTTATCCCAATCGATACGCAGGAAAATAGCGTGAACCAGACACAGGAAGCGTATCCCGGCTAAAGACGTGATTCAAGAGACTATGAAAATCGCATAGTAAAGATGATTCACAATAAAATAACGGAAAATATTTGAATATTTCCCATTATTTTATATATAGTGTGATTTTTTCCAACCGCTCCCCTACCACTTATATATTTTTTTGTCAGGGGTATTTCCAATTATAATTTGCCTCTAATTATTCACAAAACAACATTTCCACAGTTGCTCCTGTTCGAAATGATTCTTTTCGCCGGAAAACCAATCATATGAACAGCAAAAATAGGACGGAAAGTATTGTTCAGCAGCCCAAGGACGGAAAATTCATAACGACATGATTTTATGAACATTTTCACCATCTGTTACTTGAAAAATTTGACGCTTCACGTGAATTTTTAAATGTTTGACTGTCTTCCATTCTGTTGGCATAATCTCTTCTTCCCAAATTTTTGCCATTGAATAGGGTACAAGCATAAATTTTGCTATTGGTGGGAATTGACGCTTTATCAGGTCTCCTAACACCTTGCATGCCTATTTTTCCAAAAAAATATAAACTTCACTTTTAAAACGACTTTAAAAATCATAAAATTTGAAAGTCCACCAAAACGCGCTTTACGTCATAAAGATGGCTGCCCCATGGTGTGACGTCATTTGTCTATGTTCTTATTCTCATTCGTGTATCACGCTGTGAGTTCTTGTGACCTAATTTGTTTCTGAAAGCTTTAAAAATGGATGAAGCCGAAAAAAAACTTTGTATTGCATTGTTCCAGTGTGTAAATCAACGTATATTAAAACTCCAGACAAAATATTTGTTACTTTACCTGGTGGCGCAAGCAAAAATACACTTAAGAAAAGGGCATTACTTTTGTATGTGAAGACCATTTTAATGTACTTCTATGGTGGTACATTTTAATAGTTTGAGGTTATGTACCTATATGTCTAGGAATCAACCATAAAAACATCATTTTCTTACGTCCACTCATCGAAATATGGATGGTATATATTATATAAATAAAACATAGTTTAAATCGTACTTACGATAATGCTTTAACTCCTCTCATTTCCTCTGCATTAAAGCAGCTGTTTGACTCCATAAATTCAAGCAGCATAAATGAGTCTACTTTGGGCAAGTTATCAGTTTGTGCTTTTACAAAACCTTCGCTAGCCATATCTTTACTCACAAAATGTGGAAGAATCGTCACTGAGCACTGAACTAGTGAATAAAATAAATTCTCCCAAAAGTTTTGAAATATCCTTGGAATTATCGAATATTTATGTCAATTTTCCACTCCACGTTGACTTTCAGAGATAAAAAAAGCACACACAAACACGTAATGATCTCAAACAAACATATACCTAAATGATATTTTTACGTCGATGAAGCAATTAATAGTTGATTAAAATACAACATGAACAAACAACTACACATAACCTAATGCAATACCGGCCATATTGACATAATTAAACACAAGAGATATGACATCACACGTATCATCGGTGGCGTTCGGAAATCCTCGAATTTGATTTTAAAATTTGGGAGTAATTTCCAATGGAAACTGGTTTATTTCCTATTATTAGTAATTTTTTATATCATATTTACTATTATTATAAATTAATATCCAAGCAAAATATGGAATATGCGTGTACTCTATTGTATAACCAAATCACCAATTCTCCGACCCCTTCTTTAAGATACTTATCTGGTCAATCCTTGTACCTCCCCTAATTTTATGTTAACTATAACTCCTCGAATCTCTTTCATTATTTCCACATGTTTACCAATTCAAGCTCATCTTAGTCCTACTTCCCATCTTGATCTTTTGTTTGATTCATACTTCCTCGTCTTATGACTCATCAAAATTCTTATATTGATCTTTTTCCGTATTATTCAATATCCAAACAAACAAAGAATCCTAGTTTTGCTCAAATTTTCAACAGAAATTCCCTTATTGACAGTAATTTTTGCGAAAATTCAAACTAAAAATAAAATAAAATAACTCCCACCTCTAAAAATAAATGTAGGTGATGGAATTCAGATTTTATTCTAATTCGCTCATATGTATGCTAAAACCCCCAATTTAATTCACTAGTTGTCGGTGAAACTAATAAATCATCTAGAAGAAAAGAGATTGGAGTTGGTTATTCTAACTTTAATAATTTGAATATTTAGCGAGAAAGTTCAGCACATTCCACTATTATTAGATAATTTACGAACAGTGATATGGATCTTTGGAACAAACAATTTATATTTTATAACGAATTTATTGGAACTCCTGCTTAGCGGCAGTACAAGAGGGACCTAGGCAATGTCTCGAATTATTTTCCAATATTCATTATATTGCTTGTAGATTTCCTGCTTTCAAAAGAGTTTATTGATCATGAATATTTTACGAGTTTGGGCATCAAGTACCTTGAAACTATTTTAAAATCACTAATAAACTCAAGCGCAAAGTATAACTTCAGGGAAACTTCCAGAACCTTCTGAAGAAGGTGGTTGAGTTAGGTTAGTTCCACGGACATATTATAGGAAGAGCTTAACAAAGCGAATTGTGAATGTTTTAGAGCATATCAAATTGGATAACGCGGAGCATTTTACATTCCATTCAAAACACTTTTTCTCATACCTATGCATAGTACAGGATCTCTGATATACTTTTCATCATTTATTATTAACAAGCTGATTTTTCGTGAGTAGCTTCCTTTTGACTAGACGCCCAATTTTTTTCCTTACAGTTATTAGGATTTGTCAGGGAGTCCCCCCTCTCCAGCATGTATCACAAACAAGGTCATGAAATAGTTATTTTCCTAACAAGTGCGGAAAATGATACTTTCCCGCACGCGGCTGCAGTTGACCCGAACGACGCAGAGCGGAGTTCGGGCAAGCGATCAAGGGCAGGAAAGACACTTTACGCATGAGTTGGGAACATAATTTTTTTACGACCGTATATACTAAAAAGTATACCAATCCATTTTTCAAAATTAATTTATTTCAACATACATATACAAAGCTTTAACCAAAAACTATTAATTATTATAAATATTAATATTAAAAACACAATTTGTTGAATTCTGTAAATTACTTAAATTTGCCGGTCCAGTGAAGTTATTTAAGTAGACGACGTCGAGGAGGATGGCATCGGTTGCAGGTCACATAAAGATGACGATGAAGGTGACGGCAACAGTTTCAAGTCATTTGTAGATGAAAGAATTTTATTATTCGATATATGTTTCTTATATCAAACCCGGGTGGTTTATTATTTGTTTTGTGACACTACTTTGAAGAATGTACAGGGTTATATTGAAATATCTTCATTATTTTATATTTTCGAAAAATTAAATATGCAACAAAAAGCTAGAAAAGATGTAGATTATATTTGATGGACTATTTCGTTAATATTTATTTACCTGGTGGTCTATTCTCAAACAGTGACATTTTTTGTCGCATGCGAGATTTTACTTTTTTGTATACATCCTTGATTGACAAAAGTATAATCTCGCATGCGACAAAAAATGTCACTGTTTGAGAATAGACCCCCTGTTGTAACAATAGTTATAACTTCCGAAGTAAAAAACTA
The DNA here is from genome assembly GCA_910591675.1 of Galerucella calmariensis. NCBI lineage: Eukaryota > Metazoa > Arthropoda > Insecta > Coleoptera > Chrysomelidae > Galerucella > Galerucella calmariensis. The sequence goes on along the minus strand of CAJUYG010004017.1, from coordinate 6,294 downwards.
TCTAATAAGGTCAAAATTTGGATGACTTTACATTTTCATTGGTTACATTTGCAAAGATTACCACCCACATTGTCCTACAAATTACGTGGTATGTCATCTTGGTCCTACGGTCAAAAGTTGTCAATACCGCAGGACTTTCTTTTTATTAGTAACTGTAGGACAAAGGTATCACGTGATAGGCTGATATATTCTCCGTCCAAATAAAACAATGTCCTACAAAAAAAAAAGGTATGTTTCAGTAGTCTTACAAGATTTGTAATTTTTGAGTATACAAAATAAAAGGAAATATACATAATGTATTATACAGGGTGTTTTCAAATGACACAACGTTTGCATGTAAAATAAAACAAAATTATATAGGAATTGAGAGGTCCAGCCCATTTACTTTCCGAAATACGTTTAAGTTATGAAAAATAAAATGTTTTAATTTGATTACTTTATAACGAATGAATACATTGATTTGACATTTGGCAGAATTTTTTTAAATGTGAAAGGGTATATTTTGCAATTCTTGATCCAGTGGTTTGAATTTGGAAGAATATGTCACTTTTACCTTCCCATTTCGTACGCCACTGGCATTTGAAGCTATTTCCATTTTATAATGGTTAGAATATGTTACAGAAGCGACGGAGAAGATTTTTAAAAATATTTGTCCAAACTTATGATTTTATTAACAAAAAAAAATTAGAAAGAATCCATGCTGTTCCATCAACTATCTCCGACAATGGCCAGTCTTTCGAAGATGTGCGATTGTCAATGAGAAAACATTGCAAATTACGCATAAATATAAATGGACAAAGTTTTGAACATCTCTTGTGAGCTGTTGGCTGCTTAATTCTTTTGTTAATAAAATCACAAGTTTGGACAAATATTTTCAAAAATCTTCTACGAATGTTTTAGATGCATTGCTGTTTCATAAATAAGTTTCTGTCGAGGTTTCTCTAACATATTCTAACCATTAGTAGTTTGGTAGTTATTAAAATAATGCGAGAAACAAATTTTCTCATTTATTATTAAAAAGTGATGATGCAGACTTCATGAAAATATTAAATAACTGGAGAACTGCAAATTTTTTTCCACGTGAAAATCATTGAGGAATACAAAATAAAATAAAAATAGCTTCAAATGCCAGTGGCGTGAAAATGGGAGGGATAAGTGACATATTCTTCCAAATGTACACCACTGGATCAAAAATTGGAAAATGTTTTTTCATCAAAATGTGCCTTTTCACATTTAAAAAAAACCTGCCAAATGTCAAATCAATGTATTCATCCATTTCCATCATGACCTTATTTATGATACATGTTGTAGAGGGAGACTCTCTAATAAAACCCTATATTTTGTAGGACAATAGTTATTTGTTTAACTAGGCAGTCAATCTACTACGTTGCTGCCGAGTTGAACATATAATTTTTTCTCCGATTGTTCATAATGATATATGAGGATATTGTATTTGCAAATTATCTAAGGAAAAAAAGATGGCCTATTCGTTCAAAATTGTAGTAATTCTACCATCAATGTTAATTACAACTAAACATATGTTTTTAAATTCTTGTTAAAAGTGTTATGTAATAATTGGGTACAGGCATAAATTTTGTTATTGGTGGGAATTGACGCTTTATCAGGTCTCGTAACACCTTGCATGCCTATTTTTTCAAAAAAATATAAACATTACTTTTAAAACGACTTCAAAAATCATAAAATTTGAAAGTCCGCCAAAACGCGCTTTACGTCATAAAGATGGCTGCCCCATCCTTTGACGTCATTCGATTTGTTTACGTTCTTATTCGTGTATTTGAGGTTATGTACCTATATGTCTAGGAATCAACCATCAAAATATCATTTTCTTACGACCACACATCGAAATATGGTTGGTATATATTATATAAATAAAACACAGTTTAAATCGTATTTACGATAATGCTTCAACTCCTCCTATTTCCTCTGCATTGAAGCAGCTGTTTAACTTCATAAATTCAAACAGCATAAATGAGTCTACTTTGGGAAAGTTATCAGTTTGTGCTTTAACAAAACCTTCGCTAGCCATATCTTTACTCACAAAATATGAAAGAATCGTCACTGAACACTGAACTAGTAAATAAAATATATTCTTCCAAAAGTTTTAAAATATCCTCGGAAATATCGAATATTTATGTCCACTTTCCACTTTACGTTGACTTTTAGAAATAAAAAAAAGCACACGCAAACACGTATAATGGTCTTAAACAAACATATAAATGATATTTTTACGTCGATGAAGCAATTAATAGTTGATCAAATTACAATATAAACACAAAACTACACATAACCTAATATTGACATATTGACATTGACAAAAGTAAACAAGCATGAAGCAAGAGATTATATGACATCACGTAAAATCGGTAGCGTTCGGAAATCCTCGGGTCGTGTTCGGAGACTGCAATAAAATTTGAATTTTATTTTAAAATTTGGAAGTAATTTCCAATGGAAACTGATTTATTCCCTATTATTAGTCATCATTGATATCAACTTCACCATTATAAATTAATATCTATGCAAAATATGAAATATGCGTGTACCCTATTGCTAATAAATGTTTACGTCAAATGTTTTATTCCAATCTGCCTAGGCAGAAAAGTACCCACTTCGCTGCCTAGACAGGAAAAGTAATACTTTGCTGATTGATATGTGTCAGCAAAATTAATATTTGCTGCCAATCGGAAAAAAATATTTTTTCACGTTATTTAGACAGTTATCTAGATATTTAACAAAAAAAATTCGATTAGTAATAAAGTAATTTTTAGGTAATAATTTTTAATTCGTCAAATCAACGCATATTCCATCCCTATTATCTCAGTTATAAACCACAATCGAGAATTGTCGCACAAGAATTTGTTGGGCGTCTCATTGAATCGAAGCTATTCTCGAACATTCAGCTTAATAGTAATTATTTTCACGTTAAGTATTAGTAGGTACAACTTTTGAGTGTAGGACCAAGATGACATACCACGCCAGTTGTAGGACAATGTTAGCAAATGTTAGCTCACCAAAAAAAAAGGAGTCAGCTGGTTAGTAAATATTTTTCATGACCTTGTTTATGATACATGCTGGAGAGGGATGACACCCTATTAAAACCCTATATTGTGTAGGACAAACATTTTTTCACGTCACTTAGATAATCATCTCGATAACTGACAAAGGAAAATTCGGTTAATAATAGATTTTCAAAATTCGTCAAATCAACATATTTCATTCTTGCTACCCCTATTGAGCTACCATTTACCAACATTACTGTAAGGAAAAAAGTTGGGCGTCTTGTCAAAAGGAATTTGCTCACGAAAAATCAGCTTGTTTAATTAATGATGAAAAGTGTACCAGGGATCCTATACTATCATGTTTATACAGGGTGGGGCAATCTTCTGACATCGGAGGATTACATCGTTGTGGTGATGGATAGAACTTTATAGTTTTGTGTGAGCTAATACAGTTACTGAGAGCACATTTTGAAAATACTTTCGATTCTACAGGGTGTTCCAAAACCACGTAGCAGCACATACTTACATTTTTTTAATGGAACGTAGTATATTTTGTTTAAGAATCGAAAAGATCTCACCGAGAGCGTTACAAAAATATAGCACTCTGATATATTATAAGGGTGTTTTACAAAGATATGGACAATTATTAGCAAAAAAGACCTCCTCTTTAACACTCTGCAGAACAGTAGATTAAAATAAATCAACAGGTCCTTGTATTCAAATGTCATACGCACATCATTGGCTGTGCTCAGTATTAATTACTTTTTTCATCTGTGGCTTCTTTAATACAGGGTGAAACAAAACGCAAATCAAGCAATATCTAAAAAATTTTAAATGAATCACCCTATAAGTCTTTTTACAATTTGTTAGTACAATTAATAAACTTTCAAACGATGTAGTAAACTTAGGGCATTAGTTAATGGAAAATCGTAGATATTTTATGATAATGGTCAAAAACAAATATTTTACATACAGAAATTAAATGTTATTAAATTTTTTCATGCAACATCTTGTGAATTTTAACATTTCTAAGGCATCAATTCTAATCGTAATTTTGGATGCATCTAAAATATCTTTTATTTCTACTCTTACCATTAGAGGAAGGAAAGAAGGAATTATGTTGGAAGAAATATTTTTGTTTACTGTGAGTAGGCTAATGTCATTATAGTAGGTACTAATAAATATAAAAGCAGTTTGTAGTCTTTACGAAATAACTACTCAAGTCACCACAAACAGTATATCTTAGTTATGTAAAATGCAAGCTTGTAATTCATTTTCCAACTTTTTCTATTTTTGAAAAACTAACAATTATGAAAACCAACATTATAAGAACACTCACATTTACATAAATGAACATTGACATTCTATAAAAAGTAGAGTAGTTTATGCTAAATGTTCAAAATGGCGATCATTTACTTCCATACAATTCTTTTCAAAAACGAGGATCTTACTCTTCCCAACATAGCTGGAGTTATTGTGGAAAATGCGTTACGTTTGATACACAAGTTGCTTGATGTATCCCCATAAAAAGAAATCCATCGGTGTGAGATCTGGAGATCGAGGAGACCACGAAATTGGTCCACCACGTCCTATCCACCTGTCGGTAAAATTTCTGGTATACAGATGCTCCATCTTGTTGGAACCACAAGTTAACTATTGTGTTTGAATCAACTTCCTAAACACAAAAGAAGAATACAGCAATATTTCTTTGACATTTATAAGTAGATACTATTTTATAAGTAGCACACTTGATATAATCAAAAATATGGCTTGATTATGTTTCGCCCATTCTCAAACAAGCCTATAATAACAATCCTTGAAAGTGAAACATGAATAAATATGAAATTTTTGGTAATTCCAGGTACCTACGGTATTAGCAAACATTTAATTTCATTGATTAGATATTGTAAATGCATTCAAAATTACGATTGAAATATATGCCTTAGAAATGTTAAAATTTACAAGATGTTGCATGAAAAAATTTAATACCATTTAATTTCTGTATGTAAAATACTTGTTTTTAACCATTATCATAAAATATCTACAATTTCCCATTAACTAATGCCCTAAGTTTACTACATCGTTTGAAAGTTTATTAATTGTACTAACAAATTGTAAAAAGACTTATAGGGTGATTCGTTTAAGAATTTTGAGATATTGCTTGATTTGCGTTTTGTTTCACCCTGTATTAAAGAAGCTACCGATGAAAAAAATAATTAATACTGAGCACAGCCAATGATGTGTGTATGACATTTGAACACAAAGACCTGTTGATTTATTTTAATTTACTGTTCTGCAGAGTGTTAAAGAGAAGGTCTTTTTTGCTAATAATTGGCCATATCTTTGTAAAACACCCTTACAATATATTAGAGTGCTATATTTTTGTAACGCTCTCGGTGAGATCTTTTCGATTCTTAAACAAAATATAGTACGTTCCATTTAAAAAAATGTAAGTTTGTGCTGCTACGTGGTTTTGGAACACCCTGTAGAATCGAAAGTATTTTCAAAATGTGCCGTCAGTAACTGTATTAGCTCACAAAAAACTGTGAAGTTCTATCTCTCACCACAACAATGTAATCCTCCGATGTCAGAAGATTGCCCCACCCTGTATAAACTTTTTGTGAATCATTGCTCCAACAATATTTCAGTTTACTCCATAATTTCCCTATATCTGCAAATGGCTTCTTACTTTTGCCAAGACCTGCTCTTTTTCAGGAAAACTTGGGATTTTCTCTGAGTGTGTTCTTTGTCAAATATGTTGGTGATTAAGATCGCTACTGGCTGGAATATATTTCAATTATCAGGACAACTCCTAATAATGATAGAGGAAGCGCAGAATTAAATGGCTTACTGCCAAAATCGTCAATTTTCGCGCTTTATACCCGGGTCATTGAGAAAACGTTGAGGCTTATGTTTCTACGATTACTTCGTGAGATATAAATACCATCTCCAACGTTTTTAAGTCATCCATTCGAATCCCAACTCTATTTTTTTTTCAATATGCCGTGAAAAATTCTAGGTTTTTAAAATATATGCATCGACATTTTTGTAGCATGCGATGGTGCATTACTTGAAATTGTCGAATGACACAAGCGTGACTGATTACTGAGTTAATTGCAGCGTGGAAAATGAAGAATTTAAGCCGTAAAAGTCTGTATACAATACAAAATTGTGCGGTTTTGGTATTGCAGAGTCGAAAATGGAAATTTAATTCCTAACAAGCGTATCTAGAACAGCTGGAAAGTTATAATTTTCTATGGGACTCAAAAACTGTTGG
>CAJUYG010004016.1:0-12883 GCA_910591675.1 Galerucella calmariensis | reverse complement strand
GGACGACCCTGGGAAGCTGGCGCCGAAGGAATATTTGGCGATGACCTGGAAAAACCTACGTTTAACAGTAGGATTTCTGACTGGTCACTGTCAACTAAGTAAACACCTCCATACTATGGGGCTAGTGGACACACCTCTATGCAGGATGTGTGAACAGGAAGATGAAACTGTCAGGCATGTCTTATGCGAGTGTCCGAGTTATCGTCAATAAGAGAGTGTGTGTTCGGTGAGTCTTGGCCTACACCTGCCGATATAAAGGAGATGTCTCCCAGTGTCCACCTTCCTGAGAAGGACAGGATGGACAATGACCTAGGAGGACAACTCCTCGGGAGGATGTACAATGAGTCACATGTGGCATAAGTGCTGTGAGCCTACACACTCACCCTCCCCACTCTACAGATACAGATAGGTTAATTCGTTTGTTGAAGTTCTGTACCGATCCCTTTTGAAGAGAACTGATCTTATTCGCAATAAATTATACGGGGTGTTCCATTGGGAAAGGGCCTTACTTTAACTTTACTTTGGTGCTTCCAAAAACCTATATTCAATGGGTCATCTGCACTTTATAACCGAGATACAGGGTGTTTCATAAATTTATCCTATTTCTTTCGAACCTCATAACTTCCGAGTTACCCTGTATATTATTTTGAATTTGGTACATGTAATAACCATTACCTAAAAACTACATCAAAAGCATCTTCATAGAGATTATGCAGGTCCGGCTTAACAAAAAATTTCAAAACACCTTTTTCCTAAAAACAACACCCTGTATATAAGTTTTTCTGAAATTGCTTTTTATAATTGGCAAGAGTATAAAAAATAGAAGCTACTTATTGCCTTTTTATTATTCCGCAGATAATTTTACTACCAAAAATTTACCGCCAAAGTTATAATTTATGCACGTTTTGGGGGTTAACAATGGTATGGGAGAGGTTTTTTTTATTTTTTAGCTTGAAATGAAATCTATTTAATGCATCTAGACAAGCATCCTAGAAATTCAATTGAGTGTGTATGTTTACGAGTACAGACCACTAAAAAATGTGATTACAGGGCCGTACTTCAATAAGTCATTCAATAAGTTTCGAATATTTCGAACACCCTGTATAAGGATATGTATGTAATTTTCTACTGAATAAAGACACTATTGAGTTTCTCCTGTGAAAAGAGGTTTTTATTTTCTATTACAAACATGATTATTAACAAAATCTTACCTGTAAAAAGAGAAACGACATTAAATGTCTATTATTCTAGTCTTTTCTCTAATTACAATTTACAGGGTAACTCGGAAGTTATGAGGTTCGAAAGAAATAGGATAAATTTATAAAACACCCTGTATCTCGGTGATAAAGTACAGCAGGCACATTAAATATAGGTTTTTGGAAGCACCAAAGTGATCCCCATCTACAGTTAAAGTTAGGCCCTTTCCCAATGAAACAACCTGTATATCTATCTATCTATCTAAATATACAAATCAAAAGTGACTCTGGTTGTGTGAACGAATCTGGCAGAGAGAAACTGGGGCTGTAACTCAAAAATCCCGAGCTGGATACACACTTCCATAGTAAGATCAATTATTACTTATGGAGCCACTCCAAAATTCAAAGACTAGCCTGTATATACAGGAGCAATGAAACATGCCCAAAAGCATGAAAGTGATTCCCATCCTCACATACTACATATGGTGATAAAAAGTGTTGTAGAAAAAACAGGATAGAGACTAAGTTGAGAGGAAATCATTGAGAAAACTCACTTTTTAAAAATCAGATAATCCGGGACATGTTACAAGTATGACTTCACTTCACTTCAAAAAAATGTGTTACGAGATTAGGTAACAAGAAGGATTGGGATTTATATACCATTACTAGACTTGGAAAGAATGCCATTCAATGGTACATGGATAGATCAAAAGCAATAGAAGGAACTGGGATAGGAGTGTACGAGCCAGGAACCAAACACTCTGAAAGCTTGGGAAAAACCCCAAGTATATTTCGAGCGGAAATTCACGCTACAAGAATGTTGCCCAGTTCAATATTGATAGAGGAAATAAAAGGCAGGATTAGTAAAATGTCAGATAGTCAAGCAGCCAATGAACTAGGCGAGAACAATATAGTCACCTCACTGTGGATGCCAGGACACACTGAAATAGAAAATGAGCTAGCAAAAAGGGGAAATGGAACACACCGAAACCCACTTGCGGAATCAGCTGCAATGTAATATTGAAAAGATCTGGACTTAGACAGTCACAGACTTTTCTGGGAGAATACAACCTGTTGAGATCAAGTGAATGCATACGTTAAAGTAAAACTGCACTGAAAGTCTTAGCAGGGATCCTAACAGGACAATCAGGGTTATTCATTAAGCAAAGTTGTTATGGATAGCAACTGTAAATTGTCGTTATGTCAAGGTCAGTTGCTAAACGCGAAATTGGTATTCACTATTGAAGTGAAGTCGCTATAAGAGTTGCTATGCATAATGACAAGTGGCTATGAGAAGTGGTTCACTGGCAACTGCTCTAGAGGAGTTGTTAACGATAACTACTTGCGTCAGACACTTATTGGAATGTTTTTATTTATTTATTCTATATTCTATATGCATGTGCTGCTTTGCACAATATATGTATCAAAGTTAATACACATGGATGATTTAGGGCCACTGGCCCGGATGATGAAGAGAATATAAACATTCCAGACCCAATTCAGAGACAAGAAAATGTGAACATTTTAGCTTTAGGTAGTAGAACAAGAAGAACTTTAGTTGGCCATTTTAGGTAATTTTCTCTGTTATAGAGAATTATAATTTCTGGTCATTCTTTATAAATCCTACTGTACGTGTCTTAATAAGAATCCATCATACCTTTTCAATACAGCTACAAATTTCATTTATTTTGTCTTTAAATTATTTTAATTTGTTTTTCAAAAGGATTTTGATCGTAAACTATATATTTAAATTTAGCTTAACCGAAAAAATAAACAATCACAAAGATATTTGAAGTTTATAATTATTTACTCTGTCAAAGCAAAGAAACGACTAGACCTATTTTGCGCACATTAGAACTATTTTGCGGCGCTGTCACGTCCATTTCCACGTTTGGGTCTTGAAGGTTGTTATCATAACAACAGTTGCCAACCGTGTATTAGAGAATACCAAAATTTCGAAAGTGGTTACTAAAGTCATTATCGAAAGTTGTTAGCAGAGTTGCTATGGTTAACAACTACGATAACCACTTTACTTACAGAATAGCCCTGATGTCGCCTAAATTGGCACCTGAAAAAGCTCAAAATAGTGTAGGAAAAATAATGTAGAGTCTGTGATATGCAAGAAGGAATATCTATCCACATACTTGCAAATTTCACAGCACAGCAATTCAGAATCCTAGGACACAGCACCTAGGAGATTACTGGATGGGAGAGGGACATTTACCTAATTTAAAGCCTGTAGATATCCAAAAATTCCTCCGGTCAATAGAACTTAAAGAGCTACTAGTAATATAATAATCTTTATTTGTCTTAAATCACAGAATATCAAAATATACTCTTTACAATCAATGATTTGATATTCATAAAATACATATAAATATGGCGAATTGGTATCGCTGATGCCGATGTTCTGGCTCCATTGATTGTAGCGGTATTTGTGTGCATCCCCCCATTACGGCTCCTTGCCAAACAGCATTATCCGTTTATTATCGAAGATTTATGATCCATAATAGATCCGTCCGCACCTAACAGTAATCATACCCAGGAATTTGTGTTAGGTTAGGTTACTCGCGACGGCCGGATTGCATCCCGCTAAGAGCAGGTAGAATTTTTACCATCCGAGTTGCATCCCACGACCATCCGAATTGCATCCCATTAACCAATTTTATTTTAGCAGCAAAACTAATGTATGTTCTGATAATAACCAACAGCGTTGTCACGTTTACTTAATACTAAATAATACTTAATCAATTGTAACATTCAAAATGTTTATTGACACATAAACAAATGTTTACTTAATACTAAATAATACTTAATCAATTGTAACATTCAAAATGTTTATTGACACATAAACAAATGTTTACTTAATACTAAATACTAATGGGGTATTAAGTAGAGATTAAGTTTGATGGTTGCATTTAAAAAGGGCTGACGCTTATACTTTACCAGTAGTTCAAAATTCTGATTCGTTTCGCAAAGATCGTAGTAACATTTTGTAGTTATATATTGTGTGATTTTGGTGAAAATATGGAGATCAATACGGTTTTAAGTGAAAAGGGTAAAGTTTTAATTGTTATTCAGGGGTATACATTCTGTTTTCAAAAAATGTTAGGTAAAGATACGGTGAAGAGGTGGCAATGTACAAAACGAAATTGTAAAGCTTTTCTTAAAACAAATTGTGTAAGTGATGAATTAATTGAATCGGTGTTAAATCACAACCACGAGAAAGTGCCAGCGGAAATTTTAAACAGACAAAACATTAGTAACTCTGTTAAATGTGCTGCTGTAAGTGACATGTGTGAAAAGCCAATGAAATTAATTCGGAATGAAATAAAAAATAGGGAGATAGATACTATAACAACTAAGGATGTAGAACGAATTCGTAAAAACATTCATAGTGCAAGATCGTCAAATGGTTTAATACAGGTTGCAAAAAGCGTAACAGAATTTCACAATTCAATTGAAGTAGTCCCCATCGTGACCAATAAAAATGAAAATTTCTTGTTGAGAAACGATAAAGAAAATAACATAATTCTATTTTCTTGTCAAACCAACCTTAATTTATTGTCTTCTTCTTCAGATCTTTACGTGGATGGTACGTTTCAGTATTGTCCAAAATATTTTCTACAATTGTTTACCATTCATGCTTTAAAAGATAATACCTATATTCCCCTAGTTTTCTGTTTACTTCCTAACAAACTCTCTTTCACATATTCTCTTGTTTTTCAATACTTAAAAGAAGAGTGCTTAAATCTAAATATTCCTTTAGCCCCTAAAACCATAACCGCAGATTTTGAAATTGCAATTCATAAAGCAATTTCAGAAACTTTTCCTTTGGCATCTATCCGTGGCTGTAAATTTCATTTGGGACAATCCTGGTATAGAAAAATTCAAGCGGTTGGCTTATCAGTTCCGTATCAAAATAAGTCAGGCCAATATGACGAAATTTCGAAGTACTTGACATACATCTTTGGTTTATCTTTTCTTGACCCTAAAGATGTTGGAGAAGTTTACGCTTTTGACTTGGCTGCAATCCAGCCGGAAAATGACAAACTAAGTGAATTTTGCGACTATCTTGTCGAAAATTATATAGAAGACAACGCGACATTTCCGCCACATATTTGGGCTGAACATTCAGAAACTCTTCAACGAACAACAAATGCTTGTGAATCTTTTCACTCCAGGTATAATAAATCCTTTTACTGTGCTCATCCAAACATAAATGTATTTTTAGATGTACTTTTGCAGTTTCAGATCGACACATACATAAAAATTAATAGTGTACACCTTATACCAAAAGTTCACACCAATGTATTAAAAAAACGAGATTTTATTAAAATGAAAATTAAAGAGCTAGAAGAAAATATAATTACAAAGTTTGAGTTTGTTAAAACAGTTTCGTATAGGTGTAAACCTAAGGTTTAGGGTATTTTTAGTTATTATTGTACCTTTATGTATGTTATGAAAGATTGAACCTCTTAACCTATAATCTACATAAAAAAATGTTAAGTGCAAAAGTTTATTTTATTTATGTTAACTAGATATTTTACGTTTAATACATTTTTATCCTTTTTATGTGTATCTTTTTATTTAAATTGATTTATTTCCAAATATATAAAATACAAATAATTACCTAAACTTTTAATCGGTACATTGATTTTTAAACTATATTTCAAGAATTTTAGCACAAATTGGCAACGTTGCGGCGCAGTTTACCTGAAATGGTGTTATTAATTAGTAAATACCTTTTTTCGAGGTGGGATGCAATTCGGATGTGACTTTTTCTTGGCCAGGTAAAAGTTGAATTTTTGGGATGCAATTCGGATCTCGCCAGGTTACTAGTCTCTAAGAATATTTTCTCAGGAGCTAAGTAGAAGTGAAGGGGCACAATATACATACATACATCTATCATTCTTTGTTTTATTCAACAAACTTTCGATAAACACCAATAATAATGACAAATGTAAATAATATTCTAAGATACAACTATAATGTGAATAAACCATAAGATCGGCCATATTACAAAACCCTAGCAAACCAAAATTGAAAAAAAATCATGCAAACCATTTCAGAGATGATTGAGGCGCTCGATACTTATTGAGAGTGATAAACTTGAAATTCACTTTTGGTTCAACCGTAGCTCTCACAAACACAAGCTATTTCCAAACACCTCAGTAATGAACCCTTACATGCTCAAGTTACAGAATAAACGCAAGCTCATTGTTATAATTTAATCTATTGCTGCATGTGTATGCTATTAATTTTACTTCGGAAATTAATTTCTTGGACAATTCAAATTTCAAAACAACATGTTAATCGATAAAACAAATACATCACCACATTTAATAACTGTTAACCTCATACATTTATATCAAAACAAAAACGAATGAAAGTTAAACAAAAACATGCTGCTGAAGTTATTAAAAAATAAGAGTTCTCAATTTATCAATAAAATTCGGTAAATACCATGTACATTTGTGAATATTTTCAGTTAAGAGATTTTTCAACATTTACTATGTCCCAATGCTTAACCTTATTTTGAGGAAATTTTATGTACCTCAGGCCAACTAGTTGTCGAATGTTTTCGTTAGGGTCAGGGGGCTTATTTTCGTTTCAATCGAATTTGATTCGAATGCGACCTTACGTCAAATTTTCGAATGAAATGCAAAAAGTGTATTTTCGTGTAATAGAAATTGGTCCGTATGCGAAATTTTTCAATCAATTTATTTCGACTGGGTTGGAACCAATCGAATTTAAAATCCGTGCTCGAATTTGAGTTTTGAGCATGCGCAAAAGCGATTCTCTTACTTTTCCGACTTTCAATTTTGACTTTTACTTTGGTAAGGTTATGATTGTTGTTTGTTGATATTATAATTTTGATATATGTTATATATTAATAATGGATGATACGATAATTAATTTGGCGGCTATAGGAGCACTTGAAGAGGCCGAAAACTTGGCACAACACGATCGAGTATTAAACGAGCAAATTGACCCGAAGAGATCGTTCAATCATAGAACGATGCAATGGCGTGTTAAAAATGCGGTTTAGATGTTTATTGAAACATCGCGTACTACATTACTCCCCAGAAAAAGCTCCAAAAATTATTAATACCTGTGTGATGTTACACAACTTATGTGTAGAAAACAATATTCCACTAATACCTTTAGATAATGAAGATAATTTGGGTAACATAGATTTTGGAATGTATGATGACCTAGAAGTACCTGACGTAAATGATCAGAATAATGCTCAAAACTATTTACTAAGGGCTACACAAACTAGACGCAGAATTGTAAATAATTATTTTGCGTAATATTTTTTACAATTCATTTTTATTATTTTCAATTCGAAATAAATTCAAATGTGTCAATATAAGACTTAATAAAAAAATATGTTCTTTCAAACTTATTCTTTTATTTTACTAAAAAATATATACATAAGTCTATACAAATTATAAAATTAATTAATTTAAATAAATAGAAATTAAAATGAATGAAATTACAAATATTTACAATTTCAGTTTATCATTAATGTTATTTAAGGTCTTGGCTATTGACCGTTTGATTTCTATATCTTGCCGTTTGATTTCTATTTCTTGCCTTTTCATTTCACGTTCGCTGTCTAAAGAATCCATCTTTTTTCTTATGTACTGTGATTTCAATTCGTAATATTCTTCTTTCATGCCGATTTTTTTTCCATTTGAGTTGACAGTTTTTCTGTTGCGGAAATTGTATTTTCCAATCTTTTGCATGGGGTTCTGATTGGTTTTTCTGCTGAAAAGGTTGTTACCTCATTTTAATAGAACCTATTCAAGTTATGGTCTACAATTAGTTCATAGTTACTTGAATTAGAATGTTACGCTAAAGTAATTTCTTAGTATATGGAATATGTACTTAATTTACCTTTCTCCATTGCCTCCAATCTTTTTTTGCCCCTGGCATAGAATTTAGGGAATTACTTACTTCTTCCCACAATGTTTGTGCCGTTTTGAATGTAAATTCTTCAGTAAATTTCCCACTCTTTAGCTCTGGGTGATCTAAGAGTAAGGCAACAAGATGTTCCTTTTGATTCGCAGTGAAATGACCGCTTCTTTGCTTTTCCATTTTTAAAAATGTATGCTAATTATTGAAACTGACACTTCAAAACTTCAAACTTTAAACACAAGGCAGGAATATTGCAGGGTTATTAAAACTCTACAGTTGGTACCGTATAAATTGCGACGTTGTCACGTATGGTCATTCGAATTTCAATTCCGCATACGAATTTTAATTCGATGACGTCTCGAAAATACGTTAGGCCAATATCAATCGAATTGTTTCGTGCGAAATCATTCGAACACGAAATATTTCGACTGAGAACGAAAATACACCTCCAGGGGTGCGATTTTCGAAACCATTCGGGAGTAAATCGTATACGAAAAATGGCCATTTTCGTATGAAATTTAAATAACCTAATTTTCGACATGCTCAAACGGTAATCGTATACGAACACTTTCGTATGGCTTGTTTCGAGTGGGTTTATTCCATTCGAATAAATGTTTTCATGTACGGAAAGTGTAAATTTACATAACCTAGATTTAAAATTTTGTGTTTGGTGTGTCATTAATTTGAATAATAAATGATATAATCAATTACAATGGGCAGGTTTTGATGATTGAATTCACTTAAACTCCATGAACGAAATATCCAGAAAGGCAATTTGTTAAACTTTACAGACCATTTAGGCAGGTTAACCAAAAAAATTGATATATACCCTAACTTTTTTCTTACCACACTTGATACAGTAGTTGGTATATTCTTTGCATAGGAATATTATGGAGCTGCATAGATAAGGTATATTCTTCGTTTCTCAAATGTCACAAGTGACAAGACCATACGATTATGCGGTGTTGCCAGCTGCTAAATTCTTCGTGTACGAACGTTTATTCTAACGGTATTGAAAAATACACATTTAGCACCGTGTACGAAAATATTAATGTGGAAATAACCGTACACGCATAATATTCGTATGAACTCGAAAATCGCACCCCTGATAGGTTCTAGTACTGGGACTCTGCACACTATAGAATTCTACTATCGACTCTATCCACTTTTGTCTTTTGTCGACGATTTCTCAATAAATACTTCAGTATATTTAATATTACGAATAAAAGAAATCAGTATACTGATGGTATACAGAGTGAGACTCTCGAACGCTGAGAAAATAGAGGTGGTACCGATCATCGTTTCATCTACTAATCCCATTTGCGTTTACACATGCTCGGGATAGGTGAACATTACCAGCAAGCGCTGAGCAGGTGTATACTTGGAATGATGATAATAATAATAATAATAATAATAATAATAATAATAATAATAATAATACATTCGAAAGCGATCGGTAGAAGCTAGTATTCGCAGTGCTGGTGATCTACTTGAATTTGTTCGGATAAATTTTTACTATTATTCCCATAATTTTTTTTGCGCGATTGATCTTTTTTGTTTATTTACAGCATCGGTTGTCAGGACGGTAGGTTGTGTTTGCTGGTTTCTAAGTTTAACACGTCGGTAAGTGATTGACTTACCGTTCAGACGTCGAAAAGTGATAAATAGCATAGAAACAATTTCACCAAAATGCAAAATATATTTTAAACTGATCAAGAAATATAAATGTCACTTTTGACATTTCGTTCATTTCGAAGAAATTTAAATTATTTTATTCGGAATTTATTTCAATACGATCGCACAAAAAATGGTATAAGCATCTCGAACGTTAAGGGTAATTACAACGTTTGCATGTAGATTCCTCTCGTAAAATTAGACAAAATGATTTGAGGATTAAGGGGTCTAGCACATTCACTTTTCGAAATACAGAGTGTTGAAATTTTGAAAACTTGAATGTTTTAAATCGATAACTCTAAAATGGATGGATAAATTGGTTTGACATTTGGCAGGATGTAAAAGGGCATATTTTGATAAGAATAGTAGTTTGTGCAACTAGTGTGGATATGATGGCCATATCGCACGAGGACGAATAGTTCAAGTGCGATATGGACAATCCACACGAGTAGAGCAGCATATTTTTTCTACGACCCACTTAAGAAAAAATCTAGAAAATAAAAATTTCTATAAACTGTAATATAACTTCAAATTGAAAATTTAACAATTCAATTTTATGTTTCCACTAATCTTTTCGTGGTAAACGTACAGTTTTTGAATGTCCAATTTGTATATTGCTACGGTTTTTTTTTAAATATACGATGCTGTTATAAGTAAATGTTGCCAGTCGGACCCCCTCATGAAGATTACCGTACCATTATCTATAATAATGAGTATTCTGCTAAATATTTTAAACGTCTACCTGTTGTCGTTATTAATATCAAGCAGAATAATTATTCAAAAATAAAACTAGCAATTAAAAAAAACTTCTTCACGGGGAATCGAACCCGGGTCTACCGCGTGAGAGTCTGGTTTGCTTACTACTCGACCACCGAGGAATATGCAAATTGTTTATTTATAACGTCAGATGTATTACATAATTACATAATTTTTGCTTTGAAGGAAATAAAGTTCCTACCGTGTGTCCCGCGACACGTCCTACCTTTTTTTTTACAGGAACGGTACATTCAGTCAGTTTTCTGAGAAATGACATATACCACAAATGGTATAACCCAGGAACTGTGTGTCCAAGAATTTCGTAATTTTTTGACTTACAGAAGCGAAAAAGAAAACCACACAATCAAGCAAATTTGGATATATTCCAGGATATACAAACATAATCTTAGCTTACTAATTCATTCAGGACAAACATCTATTTTAGTAACATAAGTAAGATTGTGAGCAAACAAATAAAAATTATCTAGAAAATGTAAGTGAATATTTAAAAGAAAAAAAATAAAACCATGTGGCATCGCGTTACGTGGTTAACTGAATAATATTTTGAATATGAATCAACATACATTATATACAATTCTTCCATTTATGTGAATTCGATTTTCCACTAATAAAACAAAAATTATGTAGTCTGATGCAGTTTGCCATTTTCACCAATAAAACTCATTTTCAAACAACTAAAAGACGCAATAATTGACAACTTCACATCTAGTGAGAAATACATAAATACATACATATATCAAACAATTGATGTTTTTTTGATAATTTCGCAGATGTTGGCAGCTATCGAGTACCAAAATTAGAAATTCTGCATCAAATTCCAAATAAGGGACATAAAATACAAGAGTATATCCACTTTTTCAGTCAAGTGTTGTGATTGAATATTTGACATTCATTGGTCATTTGTCAGCTAGTTGACAGTTGAGCATTAACGTAATGCGAAAAAAAGATCATATTTTGGCTGTAACTTTTTTTGGATAATGATATCCAAATTTCCAACGACTCATTCATTCAAAATCTATGTCTTTTTTAATTTGTCTATAATTTTTTTTTTGGTCATATAATGAAATTCTTTATCTTCCCATATCTTGAGGTTGACGGGTCTCGCGTATGCTATAGTGGGCTGTTATCTGTTATCAAATACTAATCCAATTATCTGACAGTTTGTAATTTGGCAGATAGTGGAACATTATATGATAGTGAAAGTACCTACCGGACCTTGGTCTCATGAATTCATTTATTATTATTAATTTATTGAGTCAAACAACGTAAATTCAGTATACCAGTTTCAAAGATCCGTATTGAGTAGCCCCAATAGAAATTCGAATCGGAATCTGGTGCAATCGGTAAAACGTAACCCTGTTAGATTTCTACCGTCAAGATGTTTAGAAGTTTCTGCGGTCAGAGTAGCTTTGGTATCGGCAGATCATTTACTCGTCCACATTCTACTTAATACACTTGTCCGTTTCATGCGGTCAGAATTGCAAGTTTGTGACTGTCGGAAGAGAATTTCAATTCGCACGAGTCCCCTACTTAAAGTATTATCATTCGAAAACGAAGGATATAACTGGATTTACCCTATTCACGAAGGTTTAACACTATTTTTCATCGGTCGTTGGAATAGCCTGTGAAGTTTTTGGATATCTTAGTATAAAATCAGAGTCTTGTTCGGAATAATTTTCAATATCTATGTAGGCGGCCTTAGCAATGACATTTACGGAATTTTTATTACGACATCGCTTGTTAAAATAAATTTGTTGATAGTTCAACTGTATTTCCAATTTTCCACATGTCCTACATCATCCTGCACTTTACCCCTCTTGCACACTCCAGTCTCTCTTTCCACAATCTTGTACTCTACTCTCGACCCATGTCCAGTGAGCACCTGTGCCAAAACCTCCCCAAATTTCCGGTCCACCCAATCTCTTCTGCTCCTAATCGCTACTTTTAGCGCCCTCCCACCTCTCCATTTCCTCCTCCATACATTCTCGTCCGTAAATACTACATTAAATGTAAAATGTGAAGTGTCGTTATAAAACTTTATTTTATTATTAAACCTCTGTGGGATTCAGAATAAAGCATTCAATTAACTCTCCATTGATCTTACTTTGATAGAGAATTTGAAATTCCTGTTATCAGAGAAGCCACTGGAATCTAACCATGTAATCAAGGCAATAATTAAGAGACCGGGTCGACCCCGCTGTAATCCTTTGAGAAATATATCTTTGTGGCATCGACTGTCATTATAAATATATTCAACCGTTGAAACGATAAGTGGAATGGCATTAGCTTTGTGAAATTGGATCAACTGA
>CAJUYG010004014.1:18399-28927 GCA_910591675.1 Galerucella calmariensis | reverse complement strand
TTCTCAAAACCGTAACGAAACGATGGTTCAACAACCATGTGAACTTGGGAAAAGTACAAAACAAAATGGTGGAGTTTTAAAACCAGTTGCCGGTGTCAATGGCCTTGAAAGGTCAGGCGAGGTCTTTTACCTTTTCAGTTGGGGGTCAAGGTTAAGAAGTTAAATGAATGATTAATGGATCCAGACCCCTTTTGGATTTGTAAATGACAGTATGAATCAAAGTTGATCTATGAACCAGTTTTAGAATGTAAACAAACACGCTAAATTGTTTCTTCCAATTGAATAAACTATATGCAATATACACTATTAGTTCGACCTAAGTATATAAAATTTATGTTTTTTTTTTGAAGGTAATAAATAAATAAATAAATCTTTTATGCATCCAAACCATAGTTATTAATAAAGTATTTGTATTTTAGAATGAACCGTAACACACTTTACCATCAGAAAGATTTCTATACATTGAAGGTCGTTTAACTGACGGAGATGGAAAAGAGAGTACAACCTTAAACTTTATCAATAATGGAATATCCTATTTGTTTGATGAAATTCGTTATGAAATTGGGGGATTGTGTTCGCAATCCAGGTATAACAAGTACTATGAAGGGTTATGTCTCATTATCAGATAGAGATTGTAATAAATACAATAGTGTAGGTTGGAGTACTACAACAACACCACAAATCATTGATAGTGATGGAAATTTTAATGTTTGTTTGCCTTTGAAACTTTTATTGGGATTTTTCGAAGATTTCACAAAAATAATTATCAATATACGTCAAGAGCGTCAAGTGATGTTAATGCGGTGGTTCCCACAAAGGCAGGAGAAAAAGTTAAAGTGAATTTGACGAAAATTGTTTGGAAAATACCACACAATCAAGTATCAGATAGTGAAAAATTATGTTTATTTAAGTTTATTGAAAATGGAAAAAACTTGGAACTTGCGTTTCGCAGTTGGGAGTGTCATGAATTACCTTTGATACCACAAACAATGAGATATAATTAGAATATTAAAACGACTAGTCTGTTGGAAAAAATCCGTTACGTTTTAGTTGGATGTCAATTTAACAAAAATAATGATATTGTGAAGAATTTAAGCCGATTCGATCACTGTAATGTTACAAACATGAAATTATACCTAAATTCTGGAATGCATCCCTACGATAATTTGAATTCAAATTTTAATAAAAACTACTACGCTGTATTATATGAAATGTATGCACAATTTCAAGAATCATATTATAACAAGTATGTTGGTGATCCGTGTCTTAGCATGTTGAAATTCAAGGAACTCGCAACAATTTTTGCTATTGATTGTAGCAGACAAAATGAATCACTGAAATCTGGTAGTGTGGACAACATATTGGAATTTAAAACCAGTAAGAATATACCAACAAATACATGTGCTTATTGTGTCATTATACATGATCGTATAGTTAATTATAATCCTTTAACAAATGTAGTGAAAATGATTTGACATAACCTTGAAATATTGCTGAATATGCATATTTTACCATATATAAGCTGATGAGCAATAATTCATTCATTCAATCCCTAAACATGTATATTTCACACACATTTTATTTTCTTGTGTTAGTGGTGAGTGAAGGTCTTTTTTATAATGTATGTCGAAAACCATTTGCAAAACAAGCGATAACTTGGTGTGCAATGAATGCAAGTCCAGCTAAAATGGAAGTAATTTATGCTGCTATTGATACTTGGAGCAATAGTACTGGTATTGAGTTTTGTGAAATTGATTGTTATACGAAGACACCGCTGCTTACCTTTGTTTTTGACACACATGCACATCGTTTTAGTGGTATGTGTTTACCTGATTATCAATGTAAACTCTTTTTCGATATTCAAAAATATCAATGAAGTTGCGCATACAATAGTACCGAGATCAAGAATATTAAATCATATACAATGTGGTGAAATACACATAATGAAAAATATTGTTTGGGATATGAATTTAAAAAATCACACACCAAATGATTTTAATCTAAAGTTGGTTATTGTTCATCAAATAGGACATTTTCTTGGATTACTTGACAATAATAATTATAATTCAGTAATGAATAAAGATTACATGGATAAATTGGGCTATGAACCTAGTTATGATGACATCAAAGGAATTGAATACCTTTATAAAAATGTAACCATCAAACCACAACATCGACTGAATGCAACTTTTATTCCATACAACCAACAACACAGCGAATACGGAATTGGAGTACGTTCCAGATCCTTGAAATTATATTCACTTGTGTAAGAGATTTTTGTTTGAATAAAATGTATAAAAGAAATTTTTGTTTTTCATTCCAGTCAGTTTTAACTGTGAACTTACTTAAAACATGTTTAGACCTGTTCAGACCTGTTCTAGACCTGTTCAATACCTGTTCTAGACCTGTTCAATACTTTTCTACTTGTAAATAATGGTCAATAAAGAGTTAAAAAGACGTCTTATAATAAAGCGGAACATAATAAAGAATAAACTGAAACAATTAAAACAAGGTGAAGTCGTTCAGGAAGATATGTTCAATCCCATTACCAAATATTTGAAAAATATTGAAAACAAATTAGATATTTCTAAAGAGAACAATCAAACTCCAACATCTACTAATGCAAATCAAAATACTATGCCACAATTTGTGCCAGAAGAAGAAGGAGGAGGAGGAGAAAACGACTATGATGATACAAGTGACTTGAAAAAAGCTATACTCAAAAATATCCACTTTGACGATATAAATCAACAAGTTCAAAATGATGATAATGAGAATAATCAACAACAACAAATTGATGTACCTTCATTAAGTAGTGATCGATTTACTGACATTGCAAAACAATTAGTGCAGGATTATTTAGAACAATATGATACGTTACCGAGAAAATACGTCAGTACTATGATAAGTGACAATCAAAATAAGGAATTTGACCACAAATATGGAATAAGGTTTGATGATGCTGATGAAAAATTTTTCATTGGCGATTCTGAAATTAAACTTGACGGTGC
Source organism: Galerucella calmariensis (assembly GCA_910591675.1). NCBI lineage: Eukaryota > Metazoa > Arthropoda > Insecta > Coleoptera > Chrysomelidae > Galerucella > Galerucella calmariensis. Next base: position 25,916 of record CAJUYG010004014.1, on the reverse strand, counting down.
TGACATGATATTGAGAAATAAAAGATACAAGGGAACTCCTGGTTTGTACGAATTACTGTTCAAGAAATATCCTGATAATTTCACAGCTGAAGATGAAAATCATTACAAAAAAATTGTTGTGAAAACAAATGCTCATAGAAGACATTATAAACCCGATAAACAAATCGATGGCAGTAGACTGGAAAAATATAAGAAAATTATTGCACCCATCACTGAAGGCAAAGGATTATTCAACAAGCGTCTGGGAGAAGGTTCAATTGTGATCTTCGGAACATCTGTCATCCGTCATCTAGCAAACGCTGTTGCCAAACTAGTCATAACCGGTGGAAATTTATAAAAATTATGCATAATCGATTTAAATTGTATATTTGAATATAAAAAGTCGAAATGTTATCAAATTAATTAATTTTAAGTCATCTCAATGAATAAAAACAATAAGATGAAAGCAGAACGTGGGCTATTCTGGTTTCACACTATATTGATGTATAACAGTCAACTTTTTAAAGAACATTAAAACATAATTTTATATAAATTTTAAAATATTAAAAATGACTTTTATAACTGCCCCATCTATATGTTACCTCTTATTTAAATAACCTCCCATTTTAATAAGGCCAATAATTCAATAGTAAGGTGACACATAAAATTACCTTCATATACATATCTAATTTAATCAGGATATTCCCTCATTCCTTTAGGTGGCTGCTGAGTGTTGTTGATAAAAACAAAAATTAATATAGTAATATAGCTTTATTTGAATTATTGGTATAATTGTCTAAAATTATTTTATTTCCTTTTTTCTTTGTTGAAACGAGCCTTCGTTGTTGAATAATTTTTTTATTGTGTGGAATTTTATTTTGTGACTGAATTACAAATTGAGTCACTAAGTTTTTTGAAGCTTGTATAGCTTCCAATGTGGGTCCAATGGAAGCAATGGTGTTTTTAATTGCTAGTATTTCTTCTGGACCTTCATGATCAATAAGCTGAAGAAGTTGTTTTATATTTTCTTTTAGTTTTCCTCTAGTTATATCAAGTGGTTCTGATAATGTTTTATTATTCGCAGCAGCATTCAGGTCTGTTAAATGTGCTCGACATTCCTGCATATTGCTTGATGTTTGAGTACCTGAAAAATAAAATCATGTTATCGGAAAACAGGCATTACATTCCAATTGCAATTACTACTTTATTTTTAAAGCAAAGAGCAAAAGATTAGAATTTCATAATTATTTTCATTAATCCAATAAAGTACTTTGTAACAAAAATGAAGAAAAGTGACTTACTATCATTAAAAAAATCTATTGATGTGTAATCATTTTGATTTATGGTATGTCTGCAAATAAGATGAATATGCTTACACATATTGTATCTAATTGGGGAATCAATGCAGGAACAAATATATTAATGTAGACAAGCTTGACAATGAACACACCTTAATTGACAGTCACAATGCTCCTTGACTTTTTTAATTACATGTAATTCCTTCATATCTTTGGAAAAAATATTCCAACCATCATCTGTGCTGGTTACTAAATTTAAATCCATTTTCAAACTAGTGGTGTGACGATACCGAATTAATTGGATTTTCTCAGTTAACTTTCCCTTATTTAGCACAATTAAACGATCTATGCACTTGTCCCTTACTAGTCTCATGATAGCAATGATTCCTTTATCTAGTCTTTTGATATTTTGACCTTTTAAGAAAGTGTGCCTAAGAGTTCTATGCATTCTTTCTAGGTGCATATTTGTATTTAATCCTACACCTAATCTATTGCAATAAGCCCAAGATTCTGTATTTGTCATATAATAGCTCCTAAAATACTCTGCAAAATCAAGTGTGTCTCTATCCAACATTAGATTTTCATAAAATTTATTGAGCTTAATATAAAATGCTTCTTTGTTTCTTTCTTCCAATAGCATCCTGACAAACTTGTAAACTGATAGCTAAAACAGAGATATATGTATTATTTATCACCAACAGCTTAATAATGTTGGTGTAAAATCTTCATCATATTAATCTGCTAAATTTAATAAGAAAATCATCTAATTAATAAAATTATACCTGTTTTTCTCTAGTTTTAACTTTAGTTTTCAAATTTTTCCTCCAAGCTTGATCAACATGCCAAGTGCAGAACAATCTGGAAAGTATCAATATTAAAACTTATGTTGTAAGTGGTATTTAAAAAATTAATTACCTCAATTTTGGCGGCGACATGGTTGCCAACCATGCATTGATAAAAGCATTGTCCATATCTGACATAAATACATTAGGGCTTAATGCTGATCCTATTTTGTTTTTTATGTGCTGAAGAAATATGCTTATAACATCTTTATCAGTTCTATTGGAAATTAGAAAACCACATGGAAAACCTTGACGTACATCATCCACCACAAGTAAGGTAATTAATTGAAAGTTGTAGCCACTTATTCCATGGGTTCCATCAATACATATACAGTCTGAGCCATATTTTTGAAGCATTTCAGTCTGAGCATCAGTCATTATTACCAAAGCAAAGTCTTCTTCTTTTAATTGCTTCCAGTTTTGTACAATGCAGCCCTGTGGTTTATAAAATAAAATTGATTCACTTTTTTGTTGCATATCTCTAATCCAGGACTCTACACTCCATTAGAAATCATTAGAATGTCTTACTGAAGTAAAGCATAAATTGAAACTAGTTTCAATATTATAAAGGTCTTTCTTGGTAAGAATGTGAAGACGCTTTAGATTTGAATCACAAAGCGAGTTACGAATCTCATCAAGTATATTATCAAAGGGAATTTTAAGGGCAATTTTTGTTGCTAAAGACATTCGCTTAAACTTGGTAAGGTTCAAATGTTTAACCTCAAGTTGATGTCCCACATGAGTTTTCATAACATGAACATCATATTGACTCGAACTATTTTTTTTCAATTTTATACTAGCTGGACAAAATCCATTTATTTTCACGCTTCCCTGAATTTTTAAATGACTAATACCTTTGGATCTTGATGGAAACTTTCCTGAACGATGACACTTGAAAGTCTTCAAAACATATCCATCTCTTATGGTGTTACACTCCTTAATGAACTTTGAATTAGTAACATTTTCATACTTTAATTTCCAGCTGAAAAAGTTCTCAATGTCGGTAAAAGTATATCGTTCCTCTTCAATTTGTAAATTGTGTGTATCTCTATAATGTATTAATAACGATTTTTTATCTGAAAAATAATTGCAAAATACACACTTGGCAGTATTTAAAAGTTGTGTGGAATGCTTTGGTGCTTTATGTGCCTTCAAATGCATATTAAAACTAGTTATATGCTTGAACATTCTCGGGCACTGATCGCATAAAACATGGTCATTTTTATTGTTCTGCAGTTTTGAAATTATTTGTTCTTTATGCAGTTGTTTCATGTGTCGCTTCAAATTTCACGAATTTACAAATTTCTTTTCACATATAGAACATTGTTTTCTCATCTTTGGTTTATCCAACACAACATTACTTCTAATTTTCGTGGAATTGTTAATGTGAAATCTTTCAAAATGCCTTTTAAGATTGAATCTATTGCTACAAGTCTTTTCACAAATGTCACAACATATTTGTACTGTTACATTTTTTCTTGTAGAATGAAGAGCCTTCAAATAAGTGTCATCGTCAATATAAATACCTTTGACATGTTTTCTTAAATTATCTAAGTTACTGAAAGTTTTTTTACACTTAATACAACATAAGTTTTTCTGATTACATTTAGAGGGTTCCATAATTTTACACTATTTTAATTAACCACACAATTATTTTCATAAATGACTTGAAACACAACCACAATGAAAACCATATGAAAACTGAAAGTGAAAAGAAAAAAGAATACCAATGCTTACAAACACAAACAACAAACAGAACCATAGGTAACATAAAGAAGAAACAGAACTGTTAAAATTTTGGCAACAGCGTTTGTTGGATGACGGATGACAGATGCTCCAAAGATCACAATTGAACCCTCTCCCAGACGCTTGTATTATTCATGGAAGCAAATGATAATAGAATTGATTATGAACATTGGCATGACCCAAACGAATTAGTAGACAGGCTGCGGTTATTGATAGCATCACAAGTAGCAGGTCACAGTGGACATTCAAACGAAATAAATTTCATTATTGAGGAATTGAAGGAAGCAAAGATAATTGTTGATGCTTGAATGTGTGTGAGAAAGTTTCTCATTAAGTATGTCCAACGTAAAAAGGCAAATTGTCAATGAGCTCCACAAACCAGCTAGAATTAATTTTAAACTTCGCAAAACATTAGTTAAATCTCTCAAAGATCTATTCCAAGCTGATTTGGCAGACATGCAGAAATATGCAGATGAAAATGATGGTTATAAGTATATACTGGTAGTAATAAATTGTTTTTCAAAATTCTTGTGGGCCTTACCGCTGAAAAATAAATCTGGACATGAAGTAGCAAGAGCAATGAAACAAGTTTTTATGCAACAAGTACCAAACAATTTACAAACAGACATGGGAACAGAATTTTTCAATCCAAAGGAAGAGTTTAGTTTTAACGGTACGTACAGGTGGATTAATATTCTACAATATGCTGTTGACGAATATAACAATACTAAACATCGTACGATCGGAATGAAACCATCAGAAGTGAAAAAACAAGATGTAAAGACATTATTGAAGTCAGTATATAACCGAATAAAAAAAGTAGATTTAACAGAACAAAGATTCCAAATAGGTGATTATGTTAGGATTTCAAAAGCCAGGGGAATCTTCGATAAAAAAATACACACCAAACTGGTCGACGGAAATTTTCACAATACGCAAAGTTCAATTAACCAATCCCATTACATATTTATTGAAGGATTACAAAAACAAAAACATTTTGGGTGGTTTTTACAATGAGCAATTACAAAAAGTGAAATACACAGAAGAAATAAAATTTTTGTGAAATGATTAGGATTTGATAATTCTCAAAACAGTTGGGTGATTAAAGATGAAGTAATACTCTAGAGGAGAGAAATGGAAAGTTATATAAACAATAATGAAACGTTTTTTTTTCGGTTTATAACAAACAACATGTTCATGATAGATGTGCAAGGATTCTCGTTTTCAGAAGATGACATACTTTTGTGTCGTGAAATAGCAATTTTCAATTTCACCACTCAAAACAATGTTCACAAGAAGGTGAAGTTACCGGTCACAACTAAAATGCTGTGTTCAAAACCCATCAAAGACACCATCACTAAAAATAATATACACGGATTGGACTGGAATTCTTGGGAGAAATTTATATCCAACCAAATTATAGTTTTAGAATATGAAATGTTCTCGTATGAAAATTGTAAAATGGTTTTTAGATCTCATCATTGTAATGAACACTCTGGTGAAAATACTGTATGTGCATTGGAAAATGTCTATTTTATCTATTATTGGTATATGTATTGTAAAAAAAAACACAAATTGTTATTAAAATCTTGGTTTATCTAAAAAAATAATAATTTTTATTCAACCTGTATGTCGTCTTCTCCATAAAGAGCATTTGTTGTTGTTGTTGTTATTGAATTCTTTGACCGCTTCGTATTTTCCAAAATCGTGTCCAACATTTCTGAGTCTGCATCCCAAATATTGGGTGGTGGTTCTAAATAGAAATGTCTCTTTATTCCCCCACTAGTGCTGGGTATTGATGTTTCCAGCATATTTTCTTGTGCCACAGATTCAATTTGGTCATCCAACAGGTTGAATTTGTACTTCCTCACCACTTGTTCCACAATTTTGAATTCCTGGTCATTGTCTAACCGTGTACGCATATAGCGTACAGGTAGGTTTCCAAATTTCTTTTTCAATGTGTTGGACTTTGGAGAGTATGTCAAAGAGATGAATATTTTGTCACCTTTGACAGTCATCTCTTTTACACCATATCTGGAAATAGAAAGCGTATAAGTATAGATACAAAACCAAAGAAAAAATAAATACCTGCTAAAGAACCTGAATAAAAAATAATCGGAAAAATAACAATTTATAATAATAACAATACTAATAATACAATACTTACTGAAACAACTGTTTCATCACCACCAATGCGTATTTAATTGGAAAATTTATTTTATCTTCTGAGAAGATCACTAGCGTTGATGGTATTATAGACATTTTGTTGTACTATGCTTATTATTCTTCAAGCTTGCTAATTTATACAAAATTTTTTGTTTATGTCACAAAACATATATGTCACATTGGCAACAGCGTGATCATTAATAGTTTCTATGTATTTTTAAAAATGTCAACAAAGTGCACTGGTATTTGGTAGCAGCGTGATACTATTGATAAGATGTTTCTATGCACAAAAAATTGATGACATGGTTTAATTCTGCCTACTGATTGGTAACAGCCTGATCATCAAAAATTTGTATATATTTTTGAAAATTTCAACAGAATGCACTGACACTATTGATAAGATGTTTCTATCCAAAAAACTGGTGACTTGGTTTAATTCTACCACGTGAAACATTTGATAAGATGTTCCCATACAACAACAAAAAAAAGCTGATGTGGTATAATTAGGTGAAGTGAATAACAAATCATGGTATGACGTTACATTTTTTTAGTATTTATAGGAGATTGTTCCAGTTAAATCTCCTAATTTGTTCCACTGTGCATAAGAAGGAGTAGAAGATGAGCTCCCGGAAAGTTATCGACTCCATCTCTGATGAATTCGTGAAGAAAGTTGAGAGGGTGAGTAGAATTATTAAGACTTAAAACGAACTTATTTCTGCTATTAAAAGTATAAAGGGTAATATTTTACTGTTAAGCAAATGTTTGAAAAATGAATCTGATTGTGTGAATAATTTTTCAAAAATTGAGTCAAATTTGACGATTTTAAATTATTTTCTTGAAATTTCCAAATCTAAATTAAAAACAAAAAATTGTCTTGTCTATGTACACAAAGATTTACCACTATGTCCAGAACATTTAGTTCCACCTACATCTGAGTCTAATATTACAAAATTATTAACAACTCTTTATGATAAACATAAATATGTTATCCATTATCAAGGATTAAAGCAAGCTGTACAATTGGGACTGAAAATTACAAAAATATATCATTGTCTGAAGTTTAAGCAATCAATTTGGTTGAAAAGATACATTGAATTGAATACGGATTTAAGAAAAAAAAGTAAAAACGAATTTGAATAAAACTATTTTAAATTAATGAATAATGCACCCTATGGAAAAGCAATAGGAAATGTTCGAAAATATAGAGACGTCAAGTTGGTCAATAAGTGGTCGGGAAGGTATAGTGCAAGGTATTACATTTCTCAACCCAATTTTAATAGCTGTACAATATTCGGTAAGGACATGGTCATTATTGAAATGAATGAATTAAAAGTAACTTTGAATAAACCTATTTTTTGGGTCTTTCCATATTGGATATTTCTAAAACTTTCATTCATGATTTCCATTATAATTACATTGAACACAAATTTGGTGGGGATGCAAAATTATTATACACCGACACAGACAGTTTAATTTATCATTTTCT
>CAJUYG010004014.1:6849-18299 GCA_910591675.1 Galerucella calmariensis | reverse complement strand
GTGTTCGTGTGGCAGGAGCCACGTGTACGAGGTAAAACGCGTTACAACTTCATTGGTTTAAGATCTAAAATGTATGCGTTGAAAATAATGTCTGAAAATGATGACATAGTTATTAATAAGGCAAAAGGTATAACAAAGACATCCTTGAAAGATATAACATTTGATGATTATTATTTGTGCCTGTTTGGAAAATCTTAAATTGGAATTATTCAAAATTCCATTGTATCTGAAAACCACACCGTTTTCACAGTAACACAACGAAAACTTGCACTAAGTCCCTACGATGACAAAAGAATTGTCAATTATGTGTATACTGACACAAAACCTTGGGGATTTAATGACTATTTTGGTGATTCAAACATTTGATTACTGTTCGTTTTTTTAGTCTTAAGAACCTACCACCTGAACAAGTGGTGACACAGAAAGCATCTCGAAAGATTAGGTATGTCTTTTATTATTTTTCCTTGAACGTTGTCGTAAACATTTTTCCATTTTTCTCTACAGGACATCCTACTAAATCAACAACGATTTGAAGGGCTGCTCAAACTTCAAAGAACTATTAAAAGAATACATCCACAAACATTGCCCAGACCAGTTTATTCTGATAAAACTAGTGGAACACAGTGGTGCAGCACATGTCGCAATTTTTTTGTTTTTGCAATTTATTTACTGAGAAACATTATCCAATCCCACCAACGACAGATCTGCATTGTTACGAACGTATGTTGGATTCATAATGAATTGCATAACATCAAAAGTGTATGATGTAATAGTCTGTGGAGTGTGTCGCAAAGTGATTTCAAGCAAACCAGCTGATAGACGGAATAATGATTGGAGAGAAGTATATAGGTTGAGAATGTGTCACAATTGCCTGCAACCTAGACCATGTATCCAAATGAAGGAGATTCAATGGTTTCAACTTTGTTTATACTTTCGACTATCACTATTGCTTCTGAATGTATAAAATTAGGTTTAATTTACTCTACTTGTATTTATATTTTCGTTATTTTGTTGTGCTATAAGCAGCAATAAATATAATGTAACGCAAACGTTTTAATTTTTTTCAAACAGGATGACTTGCATTTAAAAACATATTTATAACGATCACGTCGTGATTCTTGTATCATTTTATAATATTACTGATAAATATATATGTATTATTTCTACAACTGTTTTTTTTATTCGCCTAGCCCGTTTAATAAGTCCCGGGTTCAAATCCCACAGATTCTGAAACATTTTTTAATAAAAAAAAAATGGTAAATTGTCGAAGGAGTGAAGAAGTGAGCTTCTGGTCATTGTCGATTATTCGGATGATACTTTTCGATACTCCTTGTATATTTGCAAAACCGATTATCTCTTGATCTCTACTTCTTTCTCAATGTACACCCTCTGGTCATTGTCGACGATTATTCACCAACTGGCGACTTCTTCGGATATCGCCATCCACTCTGGAGTCCCTGATGGACAGGTTACCAAAGTGGTCCAGTGCTGACATTGTTTACCTTCTCTCCACAACACACATTTTTTGATTTAAGGATTCCTAAAATTTTCGTATTCCCTATGGTAAATATCAATTAAAAATTTGGTTGCTTCAGTGGTCCATTTAAAATACTGCTAAGTCACATTATCAACTAGATGATATTTTAGAAAACAATTTTCCAAGTAGTGATTTTTGTGGTGATATAGATCATACATATATTATTACCAAAACACCTTTTATTTTAACATATAACAGTGTTAAAGGTTATGTCCAAAAGTTGTATAAATCAGTACACACTGTGTGAAATTTTATGTGAAGTGGAAAAATCCTTTATTTCTCCTATTGGATGTAATGAACACAGAGACGAATTTACATTGAAGATTGTACGCTTCTATTTAGTAAACCGTATGCACTTTATTTGTAAGCGTAAGAACTATATAGATAAAGACAAAAAAGAAAAAACAAGGCAGTTGAGGAAACAAGCAAAGCTTTAAAAAATTCTCTCTAATTAACTATTGTTTTATATTTTATCGCATACTAATTATAAGATATATATTGTATAGATATGAAATTTAAGATAAAAAGTTTTTTAAATTTAGTGCCACACAAAATTATGCTTTCTTAGAAATACTATGTCATTAGCATTGGGAAGATCCTTTTTTTGTAATAAACAATAGTTTGTACAAGTTTACGATTGTTTTATTATTTTCTTCACTAGGAGGGTCTAAATATTAAAACCTATTTAAATTTAAAAATCTTACAGTGGTTTGCACCAGTCATAATTAAAAGTTATAGTTAACTAATTATTACTTAGTGATAATCGATAGTTAAATTTGAAATGCTTTACACCGCTAGAATATAATTGATTGTTAAGTAACTAGGGCTTAACTTGTCAGTGTCCCTGTTGGTACTACTGAATTTAGTAAATTTCAAGATTTTTTTGGCAATTTACAAATATAACGTCAGTTGTCAATAGACGAATTTGATCATTTGGTGCACATGTGCATGTTTTGTAATTTAATGAAAGTTGTGTTGTTGAAAATATTTCATTATTATTGTATCTTATCAAGCAGAATGAATACAGAATAGCGCCAGAGGTCCGTTAATTTCACCAACGAATAAAAAATTATCTTACTCTACATTATAAAAAAGTACAAAGACATTATTGAAAATAAAGAGACAGGTGGTGTTACCTGGAAGAGTAAGGAACAAGAATGGAAAAATGGGAACGGGAATTTAATAATTCTACATCAACAACAAGGCCAGTAGAAGTGTTGAAACGATTTTATAATAATTAAAAGAAAGAAGCACGAAAACAGGCTTCTATGAAGATACAAGAATTACATAAAACTGGTGGTGGCAAGCCAATTATAAAAATCAAAGATGATCCAGTTTTTAATTTGACTCTGGACATAATAAATAAAAAAACGGTGTTTGGTTTCAAAAACAAACATGATGATGATGGTGAATCAGAGAAAGAGCCTGAAGGTGTTGAAGAAGCAGCTGGAAATGATATTATTTTTGAAATGGATGATAGTCAAGCTGAAAATACTTTTGTCGTAAGTAGTTCTTAATTGTTAACCACTGTTCATTTAATTAAACGAAAAACCCCTATTGAAAAATACGATTTTTTAGGAAGAACATCCTGAAAAAGTTTTCCTCTCTACACCATCATCCTCACGAAATCCTGTGGTTGATAGTCCATTGTCCCCAAGACCAATTTTTATAAAAAAAAATAAAACATGTGGCAGTAGCCGTGAAAGGAAGTCATGTTTTTCAAAAGGGGAAAATGTTGCTCTGAAGTATGAAGAGGTGGCTGATATTAAAAAATTGGTTTTCGATAAGCAGTTCAGTCTATTAACTGCATGTAAAGAGGATTTGGAAGAAAAAAGGGCAAGTGAGAGGAAACAAAGGCAGATAAGGGAACACCAGGAACAAGAAGAACATGAGCTCAAAATAAAAGCAATGCAGTTGGATATAGAAATCAAAGAAGCTCAGTTAGCCGCTTTAAAAAGACTTCGATCGTTTTTTAAGGATGTATTTTTTGTTCTATAATATTAAAATTTTTACATACTGAAGACTATGAAATCAAACAATTTTTATTTTGTTAAATCTACATTATATTTAAACTTAAAGTGACGCGTTTCGCTAACACAGTAGCTTTTTCAAACGAATGGAGGTATAATAAGAAACTTTCAATTTATACAGTGCCTTAATACTAAATTATACCGATATTTAACAATAAAATTATAATCTATTTACAAGGAAATGAAATGACTTTGTCCAAATATGGGATTAGTAAAGTATTTAACAAGTTTACCTGGAAACTCATTCACAACCATCCCACAGGAATCTTTCTAGGTAAAAAGGTTTAATAATGGAGAATTGTTAATATCAAGTTGGTCTTTAAGAAGAGTATCTGAATATTTGTTTTTATTTATCTCTAGGGCTTCTAAAAGATTTAATTTGAAGGATTTAGTTTCTATATGCAAAATTTCAAAATTTGAATCGAAAGAGTGTGGTTTGCTAATAAATGATTTGAATAGTTGGAATCTAATTTTTGGTTGTCATAACTACGTTTGTGTTCTGAAATTCTAGTTTTAAAATTCCTAAAAGTTCTACCTATATAAATTTTATCACAGTCTTCATTACCACATTTTAATTTATAAACTCCTGATTTATTTAGTTTTGAAGATTTGGATTTGTTGTTTTTAATGAATATGGCTAAATTGTTGTCAGTTTTGAAGCAAATATTCAAGTCTAAGGTTTCTAAAAATGATTTTATTATCAAGGATGGTATTCCAAAGTAAGTTGAGCTTTTAAATTGGTTATTTTTGTTTTTATCAGAAGGAAATACTTGTTCTAGAGTATGTTTTCGTATCTTTTTATTTATGATGTTGTCAATTAAATTTGGATCCTAATTATTATTAACCGCTATTTGTTTTATTATATTGAGCTCTTTATTGTAATTGTCAATATTCAATGGAACTGTTGAAAGTCTATGTATCATACTATTGAAAGCTGCTGAAATTTATGACTGATTGGGTGGACTGAACTATTTTATGAATTGTAATGTCTGTATGTGATGGTTTGTGAAATATAGAAAAGTCATGTCTATTATTTATATTTGAAATTGTAAGATCTAGAAAGTTTATGGACTTATTTTGTTCAATTTCTACTGTGAATTTGATATTTTTATGTATTGAGTTAATGTGAGTAATGAAGTTATCTAATTGTCTCGTAGTACCAGTGAAGCAAGCTAAAATGTCATCTACATATCGGTGCCAGTAAACAAATTTTTCACTAAGGGGGTGTTTAGGAATTATCTTTTCTATATTATCCATGAAGATTTCTGATAATAGGGGACTGAGAGGGTTGCCCATAATCAAACCCTCTTTACTGCTATAAACCTTTCCGTTGAAATGAAAATAATTTTGATTTAAACAAACTAATTCCATATTTAGACAAATTCATTTCATTTCCTTGTAAATAGATTATAATTTTATTGTTTAATATCCGTATAATTTAGTATTAAGGCACTGTATAAATTGAAAGTTTCTCATTATACCTCTATTCGTTTGAAAAAGATACTGTATTAGCGAAACGCGTCACTTAAAGTTTAAATATAATGTAGATTTAACAAAATAAAAATTGTTTGATTTCATAATTTACTATGGATCTACATCAAGTAAAAGCCTCATCTATTCAATACTGAAGACTCGTTATTTTTCTGTTCAATAGAAATTAATTAAAAATTATAGTTACAAATTTAAAAATTATAGTTACAAATTGCTTGAAAAAAAAAACAATCATTTTATTAATAAAATGATAAATATATGCTTTATTAGTTTAGTTAACATAAATTGTAGAATCAGAAATTTCAATAGTTATTTGTGATGTAGGTATTGTGTTAAGTTTCATATTATGATAGCTGACGGAAATCCATGAATCTGCGATACGAATACCTATATCATAATTTAAATGAAAAAAACAATAATAAACAACTATCAGCTTCAACCTAGGATTTTTTTAGCCTATTTAGTATACATTGAAATTAAACTAAAAGTTGTGTTACTGAAAATAATCATTTATTAGGGATGAAAATTATATATTACTAAAATAATCTCGTATTAAGACTGTTCTTGTAGCTATAGCTATTTCCCCTTCAACATTGGGAATGTAACCATCTTTTATTAGTTCATCAAGAATATGCTCATTTAATTCACCTGGTAAAGGTGGAGATTGTTAATCACCCATTAAGAGTGCAATATTGTAAAGCATGGAGGTTGCAACTATAAGTGTGAGGAATGTCTCTATTTTCAATCTGCATCCATAAGCTAATATTGGAAACTTTTCAACACACCAAATAATCGTTCAATTACATTTTTTGTCCTAATGTGTCGCTCATTATATAATCTTTCTGCATCTGTTGCTGGATTTAGCAATGGTGTTAACAAATACTGCCTATTGCCATACCCATTATCTAATGAAATACATAAAAATTCATGTAGAGTGACCTATAAATCTGCTAATGAAAAGTTTCTATGGATGAAAAAATGCGTACCAAGTAGTAAACTTCCAGGGTATCCACATTATCAAATTGTCGTTTTAGGCGACTGTTATTAAAAATAGTCGAGTCATGACAACTTCCCGGCCACCTAGCTACCACACTCAAAATTTTTAAATTTGCATCACACACAAACTGTAAATTTACTGAAAAATACCCTTTTCGATTTCGAAAAATTTCTGGATCAGGCCCTCCTAAAATATGTCAAATGAGTACCTTCGACAAGTAAACCTCAAATTTAATAATATCCTATACACTATACATAGCCACCTAATTTTTTGCAAGAATTGAGAAACAATTAATACGAACCTGGGGATATAATTTTAAAATGTGTGCAATCTTTTGCTCCTACAACCCTAGGAAATGCTCCCACATCAAAAAAATCTTGTTGAGTTTTTCTGATCTCGTCAAAATCTCTAGGCATTTTTATATAAAGTCTTCAGATTTGCTATGGCTTCTGATACTCTTACAACAATTCTTGATACTGTGGACAAGTGCATTCCAGCAAAATCTGCCACTGCATCTAAATGTCCACCTATAGAATAAAGACGAAGAGTTGCGAGTATTTGATAAATTGGGGAAACACAATTACTATTTCTGAAAAAAGATGTGATAGATGCATAATGTTACATTTCCTTACACATTATATGGAAACTGCAGTCTATCTTCTATTCTTAACGAAAGTTGGTGAACTGCATCTTTTGAAAGTCTAAACCTTTTCCGAAATGTAGTATTGTCCATTTGATCAAAGTAATCCGCTCTTTCATATATCTGTCTGGGAAGTCCGAATTCTATTAATTCTAACTCATCCAAATCATCATCATCTATCACCTCCATATCATCAACCAAATTCACCAATTCTATTGCAACATCCATTTTTAATTCTCGAAATAAACTTTCACTTATGATCACCCATCTAAATCACAACAAACACAAAAATAGTTAGGTTAAGAAACCCTTTAATCCACGCTCTATTGGCGGATTAAATTCAATTATTAGTTAGAGAATTATTACTTGAAGTGTCCGTGCAAATACAATTTGTATATAACTAGTAATTAACATTAACTACCACTTTAATTATGACTGGTGCAAACCACCATTACTTGTTAATTTCCGTTGAAACTATTATGGTTTACCTAGAAAATATAATTGGTTCAAAATAACTCTATAATGCTATACAGACATTAAGACAAACTGACGGATAGACAAAATATAAAACCGATGCAAATTGAATCAATACTTCCACATCACTGGTACTATCCTACCACTTCTCACCTTTTTTACAAAGACCAAAAAGGATTATCCAAAAAACCCCAAAACGACATATACCTATTACTCGATTAACATAAATATTCAATTTTTCCTCTATCTCCTTTTTACCCCCCACTTTTCAATTTTTACACCCCCTAGCTTCTTTTCACCCCCTTGCTTATATATAGACTGTGGAATCGAAATTTTTGTATCAAAAGACCAATAATACGACATATTATTGCTTATGCTAATTAACCCCCCATTTCACCTCCTGAGCCAATAGGGCTCCAAAAACAATCCGAACCGTTTTTTTATGGATACCCACCACCCGTGTACCAAATTCGCAGTTAAAAGCTCAATTCATTCAAAATTTAAAAAGAATTCGAGGGAACTAACGACAGATATTTTTCTGCTCGATTAAATTAGTTTTTCAACACGTTTTGAGACATTTTAAGCCGAAATAGCTGAACTCTCCCATCATTCTTCAATATTATGATCTTAAAGCATTTTATTATTTTTTTTAAGTTGAAGCGGTACAAGTTTCCTGTCTTCTAATGCCTAATAAAAAATATAGAAATGTATACAAACAACGTCAAAAATGATTCATTGCAGCTGCCTGGCCTTTATTTTAAAAATAGAAAGGATATTCAAGCCTGAACAACCTATTTTTCACGATAATTTTTATTTGCGATCATACAATTCTCATGAGAAACCATACTTTTTGGGAATTACTTCGAACACTTGCGCCTCTAGCGGTGGTTTCAGAAATTTCAATTATGTGCCATATTTCAGTCCCATTTCGTCAGCATTGTGATTCAACTCCTTCTTATAGCCCTCCATAGTCAGAACACACTTATGAGATATATAATAAACGCGTTTTTTTATAAATCATGTTGAAACGTCTAATTATGTATGAAATAAAAAAGAGGAATATAAAATTTAAATTTAAAAAAACGTAGTTTCAAACAATCAAGTTAACAAACGATTTAACAAAAATTTTTGTTTTAAATTAATTAATTGTTATGTGAAAAATTTGAGAGAATTACAAGTGAATTATGTAATTAGAAAAGTAACAAGTATCATGGGATTTTCGAAGGTGTCGATTTAAAATTAATCAACAGGCGGATTAAATAGATATTCAACGAATTTATATTATTATATTGTATAAATAAACTAATACATCTTCAACAGTTATTATAGTTAAACAGTTATTTTAACAAGTTGTGCACTTATTATAGTAGTAGTTTGGCATTTTTCCTTTTTGCTTTGGTTTTAATTTTGGCAGCGTCGTAGCGTTTATTTTCAGATTTAGCCAAAAAATGGTCTCTCATCACTACATAAAAATCAATAATTTCAACAGTTAATTCTTTGTCATGTTCGAAGCACCCTACTCTTAGCAAAACTTCTTTTGTAAGCTCTTGCGATATTTGACTTATAGTGTCAAGATTGGTTAGAGCTTTGCTGATAGCTCTCAAAACACACTTTTCTATTGGTTTTGTTAATTCGAATAATTCATTACTTGCATATATGAATCCACCATATAAATCCATTTTATTAATGACATCATTCCTCTGTAATTGCTTACCGACTCCCGCACACATTTGAATAGTGTGTGAACAATTCGCGCATTTCGTTGTTTTTATTAATTTGCGGACTATATAACCAGTAATGTATGATTGAACGGCATCGCTGGTTACAGCCTTATTGTAGTCATGATCTTCATCGATTGAAGAACCTTCAAGTAATAGTTCTACACTCTCAACCATATTATCAATTTTTACAAGCCATATTTCTTTGTCATTATTAGAAGAAGTTCAAATTTCCGGAACTTTTATTAAACTTTTTAGCAGGTCTTACCCTGAAACATTGCATCCTTTCGGAGGACGTACAAGAGAAAAACAAGAAGCCAGGCGATACACTTGGGCAAACATTTTTGGATCGGGAGGGTCGTTTTCTCCACACGAATGTCACATAACAGGAAAAAATCTCTGAAATTCCAAATAAACGATTGTTCAAAAAGATATATATACACAGATATTTACATGGTCATGTATGCACAAACATACATGCTAAATCTCGAAAAAGAAATTGTATTTTGATAAAATCTTCAAAAAAGATATAAAAACACTGGATAACTTTTCACGAGGCTCCGATTGCTTTACCACAAAATAATCTGTTGTGAACGCAGTGCCGAAAGTAACCTGTAAACACGAGGTTTTTGAATAGCCATTCACAGCGCGAGGATCTCGGTCCCCGGCAGTTACAGACATGCCTCGATAAGCTATCCTTGTTGCACTTACGGCTGCGCATAAGACTTTTTTGTAGCACTAATTTACAAACTTTATCAACGCCTGGGAATTGTTTATAACCGGCAAAATCGTCAGGCAATTTGCAGGTATTCTTGAAAAATAAATACGTGATAAACATTTCAGATTGCTTGGAGAATTTTGAATAAAAAAAAATTTTTTTTGAAGTCGTCTGTCAATACTCAATGGCCGACAAAAACGTCTGGGATTTTTTTTGAATTCTAGAAATAATAAATTGAAATATGAAAAAAATTCAAGTTGCCTAAATATATATTTTTTAAAATTTTCTTTGCAAATGTCATATACTGCGCAGTAGCGAAATAACCGCTAACTCTCTAAATGAATCCAGGACTGGATTCACCAATTGACGAAATGGTCATTTTTCGCAATTTCAGCTTGCCTAAAAAACCTTCTCAAAATTCGTCACCAGCTCTCCGACTAATACTCCATTTAACTCATGGTGAGTATTTTTATTTCTAAATTTCTATTTGTGATGATTTCTTATAAAGATTCAATTCTTGCATTCTGTTCTATTGTTATCCTTTCATAACAAGAAACAGAGTTGATTCAAGTCTCATAATCATTGAGTGATACATTCCAACTATTTTTTTTTCCAATTTTCATATTTTTATTATTAATGTTGTTTAATTGTTTAATACCATTTCAATACATATGGTTCAATGTATGTCAGCTACTTTGAGAAATAAAAAACTATATCGGAAAAATATTTATAACAAAAACCTAGAAAAATATCCATCACAAAAAATGCAAACAAAAAAAAGAATATATGAATGGCATTTTGTGATACATAAAAAAATTTGAAACTTTAAAATATCAACAACTTACTTCTTTTCACTCATCGTACCAATTCTTCTTTGGGGTCATTTTGTTTGTTTTCCTTATTCCCAGAAACAACCAATTTAAGGAAAAATACCTCGTTATTACAATAATTTATTCACAGTCTTCGATTGCACCTTTCAGTTGCTTTTACCAAGAAAACGGCGAGTCTTTCTTCTACTTGTTTCTCTGTGAAATGTTTGGTTAGGGGGTTTTTCTTACATACCTCTAAAAATAGTATTAATATAAGATCAATAAACATTATATTTCCTCTGCAAATTAGGCATACTGATTGATAGTTGCAACATATGGTGAATATAATCAATGTTTCATAAAGTGAAGATGGAATTGACATCCAATTGTGGAAAATCCCTATGGCGGGGCTGGTCTGGAATGACAAATTCGAGTTGGTCCATTCCTTTCCAGTTAAAATTTTTTTTACCAGTGCCAAAGTTCCAGACTTCGATGAGTTAGCTTGTTGTGAATTACCTGTGAAAATATATTATTTGATATAATAAAGGAAATGAAAACTAAAAACAGAAAATACTCAGGATCCTTTGTTATGCAAAAAAATATCAAAAATACTGAATTCATCTAATCAATTGGTAATTTGAATCGTGGTGATCAGTAGATAGAGCAATACAGTTTCTAGCGCACTACTTCAAAAATCTCCGCTTGGTGGCGCTGAGAGTGGCGCGGCAAATTTGAATGTAGTCATTTTTAGTATTTCAATGCAGGCCGCCATTTTTAGTCCGCCATTTTTAGTCCTGTTGTAAAAGCGGCAGCCATTTTTAGTCCTGTTGTATATTTAAAAATCTGAAAAAAACTTCAGTGAGATTCGATCCCACAACCTTCGCGTCTATAGCAAGGCATTCAACACATGCTGCCATAAGCTCTCATGCATATTATTAGCGAAGAAAGGTATTGGTGCTGCAATGTGAATAGCGCGCGCACCGTACGCCTCTTACTGTAAAATGTGACGTAGTCGAGAAAGATCCGTTTGGATGAT